>KZ652803.1:71521-97194 GCA_001010745.2 Gerris buenoi | reverse complement strand
AGAACGAGAAATCAACACGAAATCAATCGAAATATATAGAGAGAAAATAAAACAGGAAATAAAACAGAGCGCCCAATAGCTTATGCTTCTAGAAGCTTAAGTGATACTGAGAGAAGGTACTCAACAATAGAAAAAGAAGCAATGGGATTGATCTTCGCCGTTATTAAATTTTCACAGTATTTGTATGGGCAGAAATTTGTGTTAAGGACAGATCACAAACCATTAATTAATTTGTTTGGGGAAAATAGAGCAATTGGAAAAATGTCGGCTAACAGAGTGAATAGGTGGGCACTAATTTTAAGTGGGTACCGATATAAAATTTAACGTGTAGATGGTGTGTCAAATAATGCGGCGGATATGTTATCCCGATTACCAATAGAAAAGTTAAAGAAGGACAAGCTAGATAAATTTAAAAGAGAAGATCTATGTCATTTACGTTTNGTGGGCACTAATTTTAAGCGGGTACCGATATAAAATTGAACATGTAGATGGTGTGTCAAATAATGCGGCGGATATGTTATCCCGATTACCAATAGAAAAGTTAAAGAAGGACAAGCTAGATAAATTTAAAAGAGAAGATCTATGTCATTTACGTTTCCAAGAATTAAGGGTAACAAAGAAAAGGTTGCGGGAAGAAACGAGTAAGGATGAATCATTAAAAACTATAGCTAGGTTCATGGTACAAGGTTGGCCAAGAGAGAGAAAAGATATTCCAGAGGCACTACGCACGTATTATGAAAAAAGGGAAGAATTGGCATTTGAAGAGGGCATACTCTTATGGTTAGGAAGAATAATCGTACCTGTAACACTAAGACAAGAAATTCTCGAACTACTTCACGAAGGCCATCCAGGAATCTGTGGTATTAAGGAAAATGCAAAATTTTATATTTGGTGGCCAGGATTAGGTAATGATGTCGAACGATATGTAAGGAGTTGTGCCTCCTGCCAAGCAGTTAGACAAAAGGAATGTGAGGTACCGTTGTTTTCATGGGCTATTCCTGCAGAGCCGTGGTCAAGAGTCCACATTGATTATGAGGGACCATTCGAAGGAAAATCTTGGCTAGTGATAGTAGATGCCTACTCGAAATGGATAGAGGTTTTACCCACAAGTGGCACTTCAACGGCAAAGACAATTCAACTACTTCGAGAAATATTTGATAGGTTCGGTCTGCCTAAAAGTCTGATTTCGGATAACGGACCCCAATTTGCTTCACTGGAATTCAAAGACTGGTGCAGAGACAATGGCATAACACACATTCGCACAACACCGTACCACAAAAAATCAAATGGTCAAGCAGAGCGTTTTGTTCGAACGTTCAAAGAAAGGATGAAGGCAACCAGAAGAACAGGTACACAGACGGAACAAAGATTACAGGAGTTTTTACTATCGTATCGTAACACACCAAATACATCTACAGGTCGAACACCATCTGAACTTTTAATAGGACATAGGTTACGGAATCGTTTAGATCTGCTGAGGCTAGATCCAAGACAAGATTTGGATGTTGCTGCAACAAAGCAGAAACATTACCACGACAGAAGAGCAAGGCACAGGGAGATCGAACAAGGTGATTTAGTTTTGGCATTAGAAAAAGGTGGAAAGGGGTATAAGAAGGGCAAAATCATACGAAGGACGGGAGAGCTGTCGTACGTGGTTATGGTAGGCGAAGAGGAGCGAAGGATGCACGCAGACCAGCTAAGGAGAACTACTAAAGGGGGGGGGGGGGAAATATGTAGGATATTAATTTATTGTTTTGTTGTTTGTTGTTTTTTATATTTTGGCATTGTCTTGATTGTTATTGAAATGATATAGTTTGTGAATACACATTTAGAAATGGAATTGACTTTTTAATATATTACAGGTAGGGGGTATTTAAGTTAAATTAATATATGCCCTTCATGATATGATGCATGTCGTTTGAAAGCTCTTTAAGAGTACAGTTATTTTTTCATGTTTACTTTTGTAATATTTTTATTTAAGGAGGGGGGGGGGTGAATAGAAAAACAGGGAAAAAATGTTTTTAATGAAAATTAAGAAATATTTCTATTTTTGATCCGATTTCAGGTGTTTATAGATAATTTTTTTTTTTTTTTTATTAAGATTAAAATGCACGTTCAGCTCAATATTGCAAGCAGACAACTGCATTGCACACCTAGTTTGTCCAGTTCCATATTTCTAGTGTTATTCTTAGTAACTTATTTATTGTTGATAAATATAGTTTTTTTTAGGTATTGTATATGGTGAAGTACGAAACTATATTAGGAACGTTTTTTAGTAACTTTAATATTGGGTAATAGGTATCTCTTATAATATAATAATAGTACATTATTACGCGTCGAGTGCGGAAAGTAGCATTTTGCATGCGAGTGTGTAGTTTGCACCCGAGCGACTGCGAGGGTAGTAAAACAACACGAGCAATGCAAAATGCCGTTTTCACACGAGTTGCGTTCCGCACTTTATCTACGATTTTTTAGATTTTAATAATAAATGCAGATAAAGATAATAAACTTCCTGTACGTAAATTCGTATTTCTCTTTTGATAAAGATTACATTAACTCATTAGTTGTATTATGTGCCGAATTAAGTATTTCGGGAGGCGTGTTATTCTCCTCTTATTCGTCATAATCACTCAAATCAAGCATTGATTTTCACAAAAAAAACTCGATTTAAACTGTTACTGTTATTAAAACAAAAAGCAAATTAGTTTTGTTAAATGTAAACAAACTCGCTAATCGTGCGTAAAAGTCAAGAATTCTTCTTTTTTACCACCGGTGGTAAAGAAGAGGAATTCTTCAGATTGGCAATGAATACAAGAACGTAAAGAATCACTTTCTACGCATCTAAACTGAGATACAATATACAATGTTTATATTTCGTATCAATCGTAGATAAACACTTACATAAAAACCTACTGGTCATATTTTGTAGAAATTTGGAATGTACGGTACGCCAATTTAACCTATCAATGGTTCATCTAGCTATACATACGCTGATTACTAGTTTCATTTGAATGTATCTCTTCGGCTCTAGTAACTCCTTGAAGATGAGAGCTGGTTTTCTTCAAAATAAAGCTTTTGTTGGGGGCTGAGGGAAAGAAATTACTTCTTAACCCCCAGTCTAGACCAACTCCACTGCTGAATTTTTGAAGAAAGTTCACTTGCCTTATTAAAACTATCTGCGGCTTAGGTTTCGAAGTAAAAGTTTATTTAATCAAATTTATCGTGGTCCTCAAAACTTTAAATTCATGTTGGTAATCTATTTAAAGCGTTATTTAACGTTATTAAACTTTGTTTACTAACTTTTACATAAAACCTTAGTTTTGTTTACTTACAAATTCAGTAAAACTAGTATTTAACTTAACTAATTTTTCCTAAAACTAAATATTTAAAAATTTAAATAATAGTGTATAGTTTATAATAAATGTTTAGTTTAACAAAACGTATTAATTTCAAAATAACATATTAACATCTACTAAGTACTCAATTACTATGTTTCCACGAGTATTTAAAAACTGTTTTTAAAACGTTTTTATTATTCAAAACCTCATGGAATCAGTGATTTAAAAACGTAATTTTTGAAATTGGTCACATTAAAACTTTCATTCTTTATGCCGATCATATCGATAAGTTATCTTTGGTAAGCTCGGTTGCAAAACACGCTTTTATAAAAATTATACTAAAATGGGGAGAAAAAAATAAACGGTCACAGTACTAAGCGCAAAGTATGAGTGCAGTATATAAGCAGAGTATTCCGAGGGTTTAATGAAATTTGACTGAAAGGCGAAATCGAGAAATTAATTTTAGCACCGAATTTGAATGCACTATCCCTTAAATCTATGAAAATAAAATTACAAATATTACATCTCAAAAATAGTTTAAACAAATTTAATTAAAATATTCTAAAATGGTTTCCATCTAAATGCGAATCCAACTATATTCATAGTTTTCCTGAAATAATCTAATTCCTGTGAAAATAGCTCTAAACACGTGCCACCGGAAGGATTTATTTGTCTGGAAATTTAGATGTAATATTAATTTATTATTAATTGTTAAACACGACAACTAAGTTAATTTTGTATCAATATAATATTGAGACATTTATTAAGAGTTGTATATGATAGATTTGTTTGTCTTAAAATGTTTAATCAGTTATATAACCTTACTTAGCTGGAATTAGTGGAATTAAATTAAAACTTAAAACTTCTAATTATTATAAATATCTATATATATATATATATAAAATTAAAGTTTTGTCTGTACATTGGTCAGAATTGAAATTTTTTTTAGATACTTTTTCGTTTTATACATCCCGAAAACCGAATCCGGCCTTAACTTTTTTCGTGTGTGTATGTGTGTCTGTCGCCTCACTCAAACTTTATAGGTGCAAAACTGGCTAAATGAAATCGATTTTTTTTTTCAGAGGTGAACGCAAACATGTCGTGCAATTTGGTTTCATCGAAAAATATTGAGTAGAACCAAAGTTATTAAATATTTACTGGTGCAGCAGCCGTATTGGGAGGGCATAATACCCAGCATGAACCCCATGGGGTGAAGGCTAGTTATATATAAATTGTCTATAATTTTATTGTTAACATTTCTCCAAATGTATTTAAATGTGTTTTAAATGTAGAAATCTATTGATTAATCGGGTAAAAAAGGGTGTCCCAAAATTGTCGGAATATTTATAATTGCTGCCATTTTTGCAGTATATTGTTGGAAACGCAAAAAAAACCACAAAAAACAAATTTGACAAGTGAGAGTTTATTTACTGTAGTTTATGTATTTTTTAGGGTCCGTAGGCAAAAGCCAAGGACCCTTATATTTTCACGCGTGTGTCTGTCTGTCCATCCGTCCGTCTCAGGCTCTCACGGCTACACCTTTCGACCGATGACTTTGAAATTTGGCATGTTTATGTCTTGCACCTACCCACACCTGTTAAAAATATACCGACTTAAAAAAAACATTTTTCAAAAAATGTAGGGTAAAAAAACTTAAGGGTTACATTTTTTAAATTTTTTTTTCGACATCGTGAGGGGTATCACATTAAAGGGTACGTCGAGCTGATTACAAAAATATATAATTATTTGGTTATAACTTTGATAGGGCTAGCGTAGACACGTTTGAAGTGGGTGTGAAACGTGTTCCCCCCCCCCTTCTATCTCGCTTGTGTGATGTGCAAAAAATCTGAAAAAATTCCTGAACATTCTTCGACCAAAAGTAAAGATACCACTTTTTGGAAATTTCGAGAAAAAAAATTATTTTATTTTTTATTGGAAAAAAACGGTTTTTTATAAGTATGGTCTTTTCAATGTATTATATGTTTACAGTCCGGTTTAGTGGCAATAAAATTCATCATCAGAAGTTTGTTTATGTGTTTTGAGAATATCAGACCCATAAAATATTTCAAAGTAGGCTTTTTAGCATTTTAAAAAACACCATCAATATACTCAAACAATACAGTGTTGCCTTCGGACCCTCGCTGTGTGCTGACTAGCATACACTTGACCTGTTTATTTATTTTTTTATTCACTTATTTTTATTTGTTTAACCCCTAGATCTTGTGATTTAATACCATTAGGTTTCTTTTTATGGGGTTATTTGAAGTCAAAGGTCTACTTCAATAAGTCCCCAATCACCATGTAAATTACAGAAGGAAATTAAACGCTGCATCAACGAAATTCAGCCACACTTATGCAAACTTTCGACATAAGAGTTCATGTGTGCCATCAATGCCATTATTGGCTTGTTCGTTGTGTTATTCCATAAATAACCCCATCCTATGTACTTTATGATTTAATAAAAAACTAAAATTCTAAAGACTGAAAAAGGTGTTTTCTATTTAATTCAAATCTTGCGCTAATTTTGGGACATCCTTTAATAACCATTTTTTAAAAGTATGACAAGCTAATGTACTTTCGTCAGAAATACATAATCTTTGCAAGTTTGAGCTTTATACTTTCCTCACTGAGTTTTATACTTTCCTTACTGAGCTTTATACTTTCCTTACTGAATTTTATACTTTCTATGTAGAGTGGTTCAATAATGTTGATTTCTACGTGTATTTTTGTAATAATTATTAATTAAATCAATTTTTATTATTAAAATATAGAAAATTACAATAACTGGTTATCAATAAATACTGTACAACTTCGTTCATAAAGAATAATATAAATATTTTCCTTCGCATGCTATTAAGTAATATTAATGTTAAAGATGCCTTATCCGCAATTACAGGTATCATTCAAAAATTACTTTCATTTATTTTATCCTTTACTTATCAGTTTTTTTTTATAACCAGTGGGCTCCGCCCCCTACTCGCTTCGCTCGTCAACCCCCGAAAAAACGTGGTAGCGGCCGCTGCGCGGCCGATGTGGTATGAGAGGGGAAGTAGTATAGTTATAGAATATGAGAAGGGAAGTAGTATAGTGGCTGAAGTAGTGGGGGATAGGCGCAACTACTATCTACTTTCCTTTTATCGCTGATAATCTAATATACCTACTCTCAAGTTCTGCCTTACAGGCTTTCCTCTTCTCAGACGAATATATATATCTCCCTCACTCTGTCTACACAGTTAGTATTATTTCACTCTCAAACTCCCCCTTTTCTCCCCCGGACTCATCCTTCTTCTAGAGGGGTATCTCCTAACGCACTCTACACTCAGTTAAGTATGTCACTCTCACTGAAATTGATTGTTTACAAAACTTTTTTAATAATATATATATAATTTTTATAGTGATTTAAACTACCTTTAATGATTAGAACCACCGGGGACCAAAGCGCTCTAAAGGAAGAGGAAAACCCTTAACAACTCCTTTCGATCTGGGGCCCATTTTTCTTCTCTCACCGTTCCCTTTATGGGAGCACATCGATTGCTCGCTTGGTTTAGATTCGGTTTTGACAAGATTCTTTCCAGAGAGATTCTCCCTTTTATTTGTTAAAGATATGTATAAATTATGGTTGATCGTTGATATTATTTAGTTGTTTTTTTATTTAGCAACAATGGTTCATTGTATGTCTTAAATTTATTTATCTTTATGCCAATTAATTCCTACAAATAATTACTTATTCTAAAAATATATAGGTATATATAAAAGGTTATCTTTGTTTGTTTATTTGTTAAAAGCTTTTCTGAAGTATCCTGATTAATTATAATTATTAGAGTTAGGTTTTTTATGAGATGGTAGAAAAAAAGGACGTGGGTGGTTTGAAAATAAATTTATCCAAAGTTTTTTTTCTTATTTTTCTTTTTCCTCTTCCAAAGCACGTTTTATTTTTATTTATTCCAACGGTTAAAAATGTTCAGGTAAATGTATTTAATCTCACATTTTAAATTAAAAAGAAAAAATCTCAGTTGTTCTTAAGTTAAATGGTAACTCTTAATTTCTAACTAAAGCAATTAATGTGAAAGCTTTTCTAGACTTGAGGTGCTGAATCGTCAAGCGTTTCCCCACTCTACCTTATCCTCTTTCTCCTTTCTCTCGGTGTTGGGCCGTTCTATTATCACTCACTTTGTCCATTTCCCCAATCCTACCCTTTTCGATTCTCTTGGACGTCTCCCTGTCTAACTGATAATAATTAGTTTAAGGATGCTTGAGATATTAATGGATTACTTCCGTTTCCTTTCCATTCCCGCCCATCTAATGCAGACGTGAACTTAATTAATCGTATTTAATGATTGCGGTTTCACTTTCTTTTTGAAATTTCCTCAGTGTGCATGAGATTAGATTGGATATTAACATTTCAATTAATTATAGTTATTTATATTCAATGCAATAATAATTACCATACGTTTTTTTTATATTCTAGACACTTATCTTAAATTTAAAGTTAAACGAATAGCTGTAAATTTTTATCTCAACTATTTTAAGATAAATGGTTCGCTTTTTGATAAAAACTGTTTTCTTTATTACCACTTAAGATTACTTTTAACGATTTATAAGCACTTGTAAAAGTTTTCTGCCGATGTGGGGGTTTGTAGAGGAGTTTAAATAATTGATAACACTCGGTTTTATCGGTTAAAAATTAGTCTGTTCAGAGTCTTAAATTAATAATGGAGGGAGACGCCTTCTCTCTCTTAGATTACAAAAAACTTTTACTTCAAGGAAAGGAAAGTATACAGGGACTCTGGAAGAAGGTTGAGAGTTTTAATTATGAATGAGGACTTTTTATCAAGTTAACCGCTTTTAAAAGGGAAGAAGATTTTCGGTCGGAATCCGTAAAGTCGTCGAGTAAAAGCCTTTAAGGACAGCTCGCCCTGCGGAGCCTAGGGTCGAGTTTTACGATGGTCCAGAATACCTATCGGACAGGACAATAGCGTCCCGGGCCCTCGGGACCCTTTGATAACGGCTTTTAACACACTATATCACCCGTTACGATTTTCCTTTTCATGTCAGTGTAAAACATCCGCCGAAAATGCTTTAAGTCTCTTTCATAAAAATACCTTTTTCAAACTAGTTAAACTTCCCTTGGAGGGATCCAAAAGAAAAATTGAAATAACATAAATTATATTTAAAAGATCGAAAACCCGTAAAATACCCTTAAAAGCTAATTTACGTTAATATCGGGATTGAGATAAAGGATGATATATCTATAGAATGTTTTCGAAAAATATTATTAACGTAATAATCTATGGCTCTTAGACACATAGTTACGGCTGGGAAATTTCTCTCTAAACGAGAAATAAACCCTTAAAAGTTTTCCTCTTGACGTTTTTAAGGAGAGCTGAAGGTTTCTCTGGAGAGGTTATTTCTAAGAGGTAGCCCATAATTCAGGTATGTGCGGGTCGCTCCTCTCTTCCCATGTATTGTTTTTAAGGGGCCGAGAGCTCGCCGAAGTGCGCACCCGGGGTCTTGCTCAATTGTTCTTGAAACAATGCTACCGAGGATAATTAATGGGCGTACTCTAAACCTCCTTTACCTCGAGAAGCCCTTAGTAGTGATCTTCAGACAATGAAGGGCTACTGAGACCCCACCTCCCTTTCCTCGTTCCTCTCTTAAGACCCCTTAAATTTCAGTCGGAAGGATAACAGGAGGGAGGTAGCATGCCTCGGTATCTTCGCTTACAATTAATAACACTGTGGGAGAGGCAAGACAAGGAATACAGCGGTGACAGGAGACAGATGAAACTTTGCTGCTACGCTGTGGCCAAGCCTATTACAATTAGAACACGGTCTCTTTAGGCTAACACCTCCTTCCTCCTGACATCACTCTTTAATAATCATTAACATGGCTTTCCATTTGCAATCCCCCTTTTATTATGAAAATGACAGTTGTATTTGTTGAATTACCATTGTAACGTTGATAAATTAATGTTACATTTTTGTCTATTGCAACAATTGCGATTATTATGCGCAAGTTTATTAAAAACTAATTTTATACACTATTGCCTTTGTATTAGACTTTTTTTCTAGAATACACGTTTACGTATATACACTATAAAAATATATAGAGTAAGTTTAGTATTGGAACCTTTTAGGGTTCATGGAGAATAAATTACTTTACTTCATTCTTTACGACATCGTTTCGGCCTGACCGGCCATTTTCAATTCTAAACAATTTCTTATATTTTATTAGTTTAACTATAATATAAAACAGTAACACAGTATCAAGAAGGATAAGTTAAGAAAAAATTAATTTACACACTTAATCGGTCGTTATCGGTCTGATAACAACTGTGATAAGGGACGAGTTGTTATCACTTCCAATAAATTTTACTTAACACTATCTGTTTTTATATCGTAGTTAAACTAATAAAATATACGTAATTGTTTAGACTTGAAAATGGCCAGTCATGCCAAAACGTTGTCGTAAAGAATAAAGTAAAGGAATTTATTTTCCATGAACCCTAAAAGGATCCACTACTAAAAATAAAATTATCAGAGGGTACATTTACAGCCATTTTTCATAAGTAGAGTAATTTATAACAAAATTACTCTCTTCAATCTTAAAAGAATTATCCTGCAGTATTTATTGTCTGAGTCGGATGTTCCTACCGATATTTTATTTTGATCTTATACATAAATTAATTTATTATCATATGTTTGGATCCTTGAAGGGTAGAAAGAAGAAGAAAACTAGTGCTGTTTCATGTTAGATGGCAACAAAAATGGCTTGAGTAGCCGATCATTGCCTTCTAACGTGAAGCATTATTAGTTTTCTTCTTCTTCTTCCTACCCTTCAAAGATCCAAACATATGGTAATAATCATTCTACAGGGTACACTTAGCTTTCATACAAATGAATTTACGTTATTAGTTTCTCATCATGTAATTTTACGATCGCTAGTTTAGCATTAGTCCTTTTGTGTTAAAGGACTCTGTAAATTGTATAGCTTGTTATTATTGAAATAAAGCTTTTTTTTTCTTGTGAACAATTTGTAACATTTATTCGCATTTTTTCCAATTGGTATTATTAATTATGATACATAATTTTTATGAAAAAAATATAAAATTAGACAAAAAATACCATGACAAATGGGACAAAGAAGCTCATATATTATTGTTTTTATCTGAAAAAAATAAACATTTCCAATGAATGTGGTTAGAAAAATAAAATAAAAATAACGTTACAAATAGCCAGAACGTAGATACGAATTTAAAAATTTTTCATATTGGACACCAAAAAAACATACCCAGAATTGTAGAAGATGTAAGGGTGTAGGGAGGGAGTGGAAAAAATGGAAATTTAAAAGCAACAGAGACCAGTTAATCTGTAACAACCGGTCGGTTATAAATAAAAGTGAAAGAGCGCGGTTAGAGACGGGGGCCAAGGGCGGTTTCAGTTTTAATTTATCGCTGCGAGCGTTGAAAACAACTCTTGCTCCTATGAATCATGCATTTTTTTTCTTGTAAAAATTCGTATTACGGGTAGTTATATTTTTCTACCTCTGTCATAAAAAAAGGAACCGTGGCTAGGAGGGGTTGTGAAACGATAAAATACAATTCTCCTTTCCAGCCATCGCAAATGAATCGCACAATCACAGGATTTATAAGTTATTGCATTACAAATAGCTATTATTTTTGTGGGTGTTTTTTTTAAACTTCTTTCTTTCTTGTTGTTCTTACCTCTCAGTTATTTTTGTTGTCTTTCTACGAAAAAACTATTGGGGTGGAGTAGCTGTGACACATTATTTATCTTAGACAAGGAACGTTAAAAACAACTGTGGATTGGATTGCAAAGATGAATATCAAGAAAAAACTTACCCTTCTAAGTGGTTCAATAACAGAATCATCATTTCGTTGTTTATTTTAAGAAATTTACAACACGTATTTTTTTTTTGGAAAATGTTACGAATACTAAAAACGTCTCCTATTTTGTTGGTATGAACTATTGGTACTATTTTTCCTATTAGCCATTATTTCCAGTCTCTTTAATCTAGCATTAACTTACAGTGTACTAACTGTTTTTAGCAAGTATCTTACTGCTTGCTGGATTCTACAATTTAGTTTAATTAGAGGAAGTCTAAGAAAATAATAATACTAAGCTTTTTAGCTAAGACTTACGCTAAGCTAACTTTATAAAAATTATTGCAGTAGAAATATTCAAATTGACTAGTTTTTTTTTTTTTTTTTTCAACTCTCTTATAAGCATAGCAAATATTAAGAAAAAGTATTGTAATAACGCAATAATTCAAATTGGAGATTTTGAAGGATTTACACTTTTTTAATTCCTTGACTCCAAGAATATGTTGGTTTTTTTTTTTTTTTTAATGTCAACGAAATTCGGCATAAGTTTTCTAAACAGTCATACCCCAAAGCGATATCAAGATATTATTATGAATTTTAGCTCCCAATTTAGGGCCACTGCCCTCAAAAATTTAGCACTATCCTCCAAAAACTCTGAAAAAAAGCTCTCCAAAACTATTCCAACGATTATAATTTTAAAAAAATCAAAAATGAAGGCATTTTCTATACGAATCCAACCATATGATTAGTTTTCTTTGGAAAAATAAATATAATTATGTTATAAATCGAAAATAACCACCTGCTAAACACTTTTTTTTACATATTTTTTAAAATAAATCAATTAAATGAGGTATTGTGGGATTTAAATGCAGTATTAATATCCATATGTGAAAGTTTGTTCAATTTATCGGTCTTACGTGAAGAGGCAGGGATTATGCATAATACTATTTTTTTTTCTTAATATGGGAAGTGTTTTTTAAAAAGCTAAAAGACATATTTTAATAATTAATTTTGAAACCAGGGTGAATAATAATGATATAATTAATTAGTCATCAAGGAAAAATGTAAAATAATCTATGTAATTATTATTATTATTATTTTTTTTTTTTTTAAAGTAAAAGGCGCATTTAATGATATAACATAAAGGTGTGAAGAGGTTTTCGAATAATGCTTTTGTTAAACTTGATGATTTTTAAGGCTTCTTAGTTATATTTAAACCTTATAATTATATTTCAAGAACTAGAATGATTAACAATTCAATTTTATTGAATTTTATAATTAGTAAACGTGAATGATTAAACTAAATTTAATAGCTTAAGAGGAAAATTTTATGTTTAAAACACTTGGTTCTTGCGGTTTTACCATTAACCGACTAATTTCAACTTCTATAAAATTGTGTTCGGTATTATGAAGAAAAATGCATTTTGAATAAATTATTGGCATTAGACTAATTTTAACTTTAAATTTCCTGGTGTTATTTATACTCTCATAAAGTTATAACTACTCTATTTCTATTATTACCTCTTCTTTTTTTATTTTAAAATTAAGGAAAATTAATTATACTCTAGTGTAAGAGCTAATAAAAATTAATAAAGATATCAGGTTATATAGAAGTATAAGTTGATAAAATTAACAACTATTATTAGATCCAGAGATAAAATAAATAATTTGCAGTATATAGAATAATGAAAAACAGAAAAACTCTCAACTAAATAAATGATTATTTCACAGAGCTTGTTTTCAGCCTCTCGGCCATCATCTGTGCCGGTAAAAGGCAATGAAAAATCCCGAAGAAGAATAACATGGCAGACCAAAGACGGTCCGTTTTTCATCAAATTCACTTGCGCTCTTAATCTTCAATTTTGAGTGCCTTTTGCGTCCAAAAAAGAGTGCTGAGTTGTTAGCGCATAATACCCACCTTAGATTCAAACGGTGACTTATTTGATAATGGTCTGAATCCCAGAGAGGGTAGAAATTATTAGCACTGATAAAATCAAAATGTAAATGCGGAAATTTGGCGATCAATTTGTAGCCTTCTTTTCAGGATGGCTCTTAGAAAATGGATTTTGCCCAGCTCAGACAGTGAGAAGAAGGACCCACAAAGTTAAATTAATGTATAGAAATATAATTAAAATAATAAAAGGAAATATAATACTGTGTGTAGGAGAGAGAGCTAAGAATGTCCTAGGCGGCCAGGCATTTAGTTTTACCGTCCTGCGGTGGAGGAGGACCTCGTCGGATTAAAGAAGAACCTGACCAATTTTTTTTGGCCCGCAGCGAAGTCACCACAACCTGCGCACTTGATCTGCTGGAGTGACTGGTGCTCTAGCTAGCCCACATAAGTTGGAGAGTTGTAGCTGCTGACACAGGAACTGTAGCTAGGTTTACCCGAAATCCAACAGTACAGTGTTGAGCTCATAAAGATCCACTGCGTGAAACAGACTAGATACTCTTTTTCACTTAACCAACTTAAACTTTGTTGCTACCATACAACTTTGTTTTCTCACAAAACCACGCTTTAGAACCACACAACCTTCTCTCCTAACCTTACTTCATCTACTTCCTAACTTCTTCAAAACAAAAATTCTCTACAACAAATTAAACTTAGAAAATAGGATTCCAACCTACTCCAAAAATTAAGGAAATATTAAAAAGAACTCTCACTTATCAAGATGCTTTCCGTTTCAAAAAAAAAAAAAAAAAAAAAAAAAAACACCTTATAATTAAAACGACTGTAGAACACCGAAAACTACCTTTTAACTCAGACTTGCCTAATATTTTGTATATTAAATTTTTAAATACAAATTGTACCTCTTGTTTAAATGCCACTCAGTTAATTTTATTGTTACAAATTGTCCTGATGTGTATATTTAAACTTAAATAAATTTTCTACTCTTAAGTGTGGCATTAAGCTTTAACGCGTCCTTTCGCTATCGCATAATTTAATAATGTTATGCTTTCATAACCAATTACTGCCTCAATTATTTAGTATTTCCCCCATTGTTGTCTCTAAGCCTACCGAAGGTATCAGAAGCAATGTGATCGTTATGAAGAATAGAAATGTATAATGTCTCCAAATTAAAAAAAATTCTAGACAGAAATCCGTTTCAGACATATGGGAACATTTTTGGCCTCGCTTCTGTCTGTTGGTCTGTTGGTCTTTCGCTGTCGATCTGTTCTTTGACAGGATCCAAGAAGTGTTTGTTTTGAATGATAATAATATTAATAAATTAAGTGTTGAATAAAAAAGTCTCTCCACGTAAAAAGATTATTTAATAACTACAGAGCAGCTTTTAGCCACTATAGGGCCATCATCAGTGCCGCGGATTAAAAAGCGAAAACTAAAACATAATAAGAAGGTAGTGCAGTGTGTGGTGAGTCATACCAGCCCAGCAACCGGTACAAGACTGACCGAAATGAGTGAATGTCAGTCTTTTACCGGTTGCTGGGCTGGTATGACTCACCACACACTGCACTACCTTCTTATTATGTTTTAGTTTTCGCTTTTTAATCCGCGGCACTGATGATGGCCCTATAGTGGCTAAAAGCTGCTCTGTAGTTATTAAATAATCTTTTTACGTGGAGAAACTTTTTTATTCAACACTTAATGATGGGCTCCACTAACGCTTCATATCTTAACTTAAATAATAAATTAGTTTGTCAAGTTAATTAATTAATTTAAAAGTTGTAAAGTTAAAAAAAATTAACTAGGTAGGCCATTGTTATTATAATTAACATTTAGGTCATCTATATTCTTAATTATTATCAGTGCAGTTGGACTGAATACGCGAAGTCAGACTGTATTTTAATATGGACTAATGGTCCAAGGTAGTTTACGAAACTATTTGTAGATGAGTAATATTATAAGTCAAAATTATCCTGAAGGATTTACCAAGATGTTAAGTAAAAATGTTCAGGTTTTTTTTCTTCTTCTTTTTAAGTCTTCTTCGTATTGGTACTGTGGATTCATTTGTTCTAAAAAAATAAATTAAGTACGAAAACGAAAAAATAAAATAAATAATACATATATTCCAATTTTAATTGAATATTTATTATTTCTAAAAAAAAAACTGAATTTGCATCTGTACCATCCTGATCTATTTTAATAATTAGCATATTAATCGAAAAAGTAAATTTAATATAATAAATATTGGACTCTTGTCCTTTAAAAGTTTTTTTTTTTTGTAATTTTGGGTTAAAAGGAAAACATTACTAGAAATCTATTTGCCTTTTTTAAAAAAATAAAATAAAAAATATTTTTCCTTATTTTTATTTTCAAATACATATGGATCGAATGAAGTAGAAAGGAAAGAGAAAAATCTACCAAATATATTTTAGGTTTTTTTTTATCCTTATTTTTCTGCTCTCTAATAACGTATATATATTTTCCCCCCTCTTTCTATTTCTTTTTTTTTCCTTTTCTATACTAGACTGCCATCTCTATTTGCATAAACCTCCAGTGGGAATATGGAGGGGATAGGAGGTAAAATTTTCCAGGGTTTGTGCTTGGAGAATGCTTGTGTAGTTGAGTCAATTTGTCCACACATGGAATATATTTCAGTCTGTAATGCTAACTCTACTCTGCCTCGCGACCTCAATGTTTTTTTTTACTCCAAACATGTCCCAGAGTCCGCATTTCTCCACTACTGCCGACCTTTAAGGGATTGCATAGAAAAAACATATGTTTCTTATCATCTTCTATCGTTGTCTCTTTTTTAAAAAAATAAAATTAATAATAATAATATTAAGAAGAAGATGACTTAAAAAAAAAAAATAATAATAATAAAAATCGATATCAAGTTCAAAATTTAAGTTTAATTTTAATTTAATTTATCCATCGGAAAAAATAATAATAGACTAGGAAAAGAAAAATTAAAAAAAAAAAAAATATTTTAAGGAAAATATACTTCACATATTCTTACACATTTTTCATAACCACATGTTGATAAATCTTTTTTGTAGTGAAAAGAACTAGTGGCTGGGTAGAAGGGTTTCTATGGAGAAAAGAAATAAAATTTAATGGGCAGTTCTCAGACTTTGTTAGATGATTATAAATATATTTAAGTGGTCTTTGAAAAGATCGCTTTAACCTGGTTACATGCGATCGAGCAGGCCTGAGAGTTTAGACTGAGCAGTCAGTGAACTCACTTAAATGGTGGAAATCCCTTAGACTGACTGTCTTTAGATATTGAACAAACATAAATTGACATCCATTGGGAATTGCATGCAAAATACACGTGTTCACTGTACGTTAAATACAGAGTTTTGCTTATGTTTCAACTTAATACTATTATTTTTCACTAAAAGAAAACAATAGTATGATTAAATAAATAATATCTTACTTTTAAAAGAATATATTTATTGCTAAGTATAATTCATCAATTTAACAAAAGCTTACTTGTGGATAAAAAAAAAAAATAAAACAAGTAATGCGCCCTTCACGTAAGTATGTAAAGCCGGTTTTTGGTACGATTAAGTTAAAATTATTAAGTTAAATAGTTGCTAATAATAATAATTGTTAAACAATTCTTTTTCTACTCTTCAAGACCTTTAAATTGATGTTTAACATGTCATGGTGACTATCTGGAAATGTCGAGATGCACCTGAGTGCCAAATTTCATGTTCTTAGCTATTGCAGTTTATTAATTGAACAAGCCAACGGACAGACAGACAGAGCCGTTTGTAAAAGATTTTTCGTACTTCGTAGGGAAACCTAAAACCATTTATGAAGTTGAGGCTGAGGCATATAGTTATAGTTTTTACTACTAACATTTGAAACAGGCTTTATATATACCTCTTATATAATCGACTCTATCGGCTTGAAGGTCTGGTAATAATAAAACACTTTGTGCTAACACGTCTTTAACTACGCTAAACGTGGACAAAACTTCAGCCTAAAAAAGTCAAGTTAAAATCAATCATTGTTAATTATAAATGTTATGATTCTAAAGAAATACCCGAGAATAATCTCTTTTGCTCGACTTTTATCCAGAGGTTATTCTGTTTTTTAAAAAGTTATTTTTCGTTTGTCAGTAGGCAGTTTGCAAATAGACGTAGAGACCTGAAACAATTTAAACAATTTCGAATAAATTCGGTATAAATTTGTAGAAAAATCATACTTGAGAGAGGTAATAACAAGTAATAACTTGCAGCTCTAAATATGTGCTTAATACTACTAAATAATAATTGCAACATTTAAAAAACGATTTTCCGATAGTAAATAAGATATAAATAAAAACTGAAAATTACATTTTTTAAGTGGACAATCTATATATTAAATTATTGGTATAATTTTCAAATCTAAAGCAATCATATCAACTGTTGAATTGAACGTTTTCGTGCGGCAAATTGTGGTGTAACAAATATGATTAATACGGTTTTAAGCGCAACTCTCTTATTAAAGTAAGCGACGTAAAGGGTTATTGATGGAAAATCTATATTGGGTAATGACAGTTTATAAAAGTATTAAAGAAATATTGAAATTACTACCTCTTTTGAAATGCCTTTCTACCTGTCCCCTGATTTAAAAGATAAAAAATGAAGGATTATGATTTTTTTAAATTTTAAATTAAACTTCGTGAAAAAATGGTTTGATTGTTATATATTTTTAGATATATGTATATTGCTTCGATTACTGTACTGTCAATTAAAGAAAGACGACTTTAAGATTAACAGTTGGATTTTTGTTACAGACTAGATTATAAGTATAGCTCAATACTCGGAAAGCCTTTTTGCTGTCTTGTTATTTTGTTTTCTTGTTAGCTCTCATCGGTATGCTGTCTCATCGATAGTCAGCTAATACATTTAATTATAACATTTAATTATTTAAGTTCAGATCCTTTTAATTACATAGATTTTTCGTTTATTATTTAGCTACAACTATAAAAATTAACTATAATAGGTATCTTGTTTCGAAAGAGGTAAATACTAAGCAGTTACATCCCAAATTAGGAGAACCCACCCAAAGATATGTAGAATATATTTACTTAGAATATAAATACTCGAAGATTATACTTATTACTAGAATATATACATCAAATTATAATTATTATTAACTACGGGAAACAATCAGAGAAAAACAAGCTCCAGCGCCGGGATTTGAACCCGGGCCTTTGTATTTCAAAGGCCCGGTTCAAATCCCGGCGCTGGAGCTTGTTTTTCTCTGATTGTTTCCCGTAGTTAATAATAATTATAATTTGATTTAAATAAAATTTAATCTTTCCGTAGTATGAGTACTACCAAAATCGTAAAAAATGAATTTAGAATATATACTTACTCAATATTATTAGTCTCAAAGATAGCCACATTGTTATTTTCTCTTTAGCGTCGCGTTGCTCCAGATTTTCAGGAAAGGAAGAGATTAGCGTGAATGATCTTGTAACAAGAGGATTGTGGGATATAGACGAAGGGAAAATTAAGGTCTTTATGTAATATTAGGATGGCCACGTAAAAGGTATTAGGCTGCTCTCACACTGGATCCGATTGCATGCGACTTCCGATTACGTACGATTACGCACGACCGAAATTCGGATGTAATCGGATCCAGTGTGAGAGCACTCTTATTATATATTTTTCGTAGGATTGAGAATTGTAGGAATTGGATCTTAAAAGAATTTTTTAATATAAAAGTCCATTTGTCTAAATTAGGTTTGAAATAAGATGATAAACAATTAGTTTTTTCGTTAGTGCTAAATTAGATCTGCTATCCAAAAGTCTGAGTTAAGTCTTGTATCGTCTTTTAATTTTCGTTCGTTTTAGTCTTGTATAAAAGTTCGATGTGAGTCTTCTGTCTAAATAAAGTCCCAAATACCGTAATATCATATAAATAGATCGGAGGACATTATAGAAGCACTTCTACATGTACACTTTTGTCTCTGTTAAACTTAATTTGCTATTTGTTAAACCAGTTCTCAAAAGATTGAAGAAAATCGGAAGCATGGTTGGGATCTGGATTTACCTAAAGGACTTTTTTGGGGAAAGAGGATATAAATGTAGAAGAATAATATAGAATGTCAGCTATATAAGTAGAGTATAAGAAGATACATAGATTGCAGCCTTGAGGTAAACCTGCTAGCATAGGAAAGGAATGGGAGATCGGAGTGACCGCAGAAGTCTTTCGAACTACAAAATTCCGGTCAATAAGATAATTGCGAAGGACGAGGTAAGATAGGTTGAGGAAGGAATTCCTCCAGTTTCCCCAGAAGTCACTGGTGTCAAGCTCGATCGAAATCCTAACTTTCATCCAGAATGGCTGCTAAGACATATCGCTTTGTCTCAAGGCTTAGTTCAGATCTGGGAAAATAATAAGTAAAAAAATAAAAAAAAGATAATCTGAAAAACACATAATTTACAGGACACAAAATACTAGATCAACAAAAAAAAAAAATGATGTATGCATTGTGTATATATTTTAAATCACTAATTCCAAGAAGGACACACATGTCATTTTATGTCTAGAAATTGAGTTTTGATACTTTTCAGAAAACATGTTAAGGTTCCTTTTTGCACACGTGTGTGTGTAAAAAGGACTCATGTCCCATAGATTTTACGGTCTCGGAAGCTAAGTCAAACTTTGCTTTATTAAAAAAAAGTCATGTGTCCACGGATACATGCATTATAGACTTACATAAATGTACCCTTCTTGCAATTATATGTCATCTGCTGATTTCAGTAACCCGTGCTTATGCTCCTGTTTTTTTCAGATGACGTATTATTCTTTCAGTCATAGTTTCGACTTTGGACATTAAATATAAATCACTGCATTAATGTTAATTTATTTTGTATTACAAGTCCAAGAAATAAAGTAATTAATATAGTAAAGAATAGAGTATATATAATTGGCAATGAACGTGATATATATATATATATATATATATATATAAAACTGGAGAGAGGCAGTGAAAAATACACTCTGGCGCCGGGATTGTAAGCACAGGGCTGTGTATTTTCGGTATAGCGCTCTACCAACTAAGCTACACCGGAGTTGCTCCGAAATATACGCATTACATATTTTACAATAGTATCCATTATGGAAGTACTCTGTTATAATATATTTTTTTAGGAATAGGTATATTATTTTGAAACAGCCGTATAACTCAAAACCACGCATATTTTTACTTTTCTNATATATATTAGCAGTAAGTACAACCACAATTATTGTTGGGGGCATGTCCCCTTTTTGGAATTATCGATTCATATGCATTGTTAACATTGAAAAAATCTCCAAATTCAAATTAATTCATTATAATATCGTACAAGAATGTTATACAAATAATTTTTTTTTAATAAAAAAAAGGGGTAATTTTTGCTTCATAGAAGCTTTGATTATTGTAATAGAAAGGAAAAATAAATCCGTGTTGTTTGTGAAAGAGAAAGAAAGAGGAAAAATGAGAAAATCTCTTGAATGGTGTGTATAACAGAAGATTGTAAGCTGATACTTTTTTCTGTATGGGCCTTTTGGGGTATTTCTAATGAAGCTATTGAATGTTTAGGAAGGGCCTTTCCCTGGTGAGTGGGTGGCCCCGCGCTCAGCCGCTACTCGATGAAGCGGTAATGAGGAGGAAAAGGGATAGGGAGAGCCCTTCGTTTTTATCCTGAGGGGATGAGAACCGGCCCTCCCCCACCCCCTAATATTTAATTAACATCGGGCTTCAGAGCCCGGCTTAGAGGCCTCAACTCCCCCTTTACCCCCTAATTTGCTGGATAAGGAGCACTCGAGAAAGGAGTGGCAATGCCTTCGGTTGAGGGCTTTACTCGGGACTAGATTAAGGGACTACGCCTTTTCCCACAAGAAAAGCGCCCGGGAGGAAATGGTTTGAAAAGGGAAGGATGGTTGCGAGTCGAAAGGAAAAGCCAGAAGGCCCTGAATCTGTAGGAAGGTCTGACCGCAGACTTTAGCAAACTCTCTAGACAAGATGCCCAGTGTACACAAGTCGACAGGGTTTGCCCCTAGACCACACCCCGTGACCGGCTTCCCGTTTCTCTCTATTCCCGCCCCTAGAATAATTGGTTCTGACCAGATGTTTTACCCTACTTCCTCTTCTTGACACCGTTTCTTAATTTTACTTTTCAACAACAATTTAGTAAAGTTTTAAAAGCTTCAAAGAGCAAGTGAATAAAATTATTTATCTTCCTGGATTAAATTATAGTTAATATATTTTAAACTATAATATTATTGTATATCATTCTCATCCCACTGAATAGTGTAGGTTAAAATTATTTGATGGTAGGTACTAATAAAATGATGGAATGTGCAGGTTTTTTTATTTAAAAACGTACACAATATATTAGGTGTCACCAGCAGTTCAATTTAGGAAGGGACAAAACTACTATTGTTGACCTATTATTGTTATTATATATTTTTTTTCTAAAAATGAACTCAACTGTATTATATGATTTATAAAATCCAACTTTCGACCACCAATAACCATTCCTTATTAAGAGAGGTTATAACATTCGTTCTAAAATTTTCACTGACTCTTTCTCATTCAAAATTCGAATCGTCTCACCGGTATCCACTAAATAATGTAATTACTGTACAAAGTCGGCATTCAACCTATAATGATGGTCTTTGGAGAAACGAAATTAAACGTGAGTGATAAAGTCTTTCAGCATCTCCTGTTCTATTCCTGCTAATTCTTATTTTTATTCCTAATCAAATGAACTCTCCAATGCGAACATTCTTAAAGTACCTTTATTTATTTATTTATTGCTTATTTTATATTTTTTTGTTGTTTTAATCTTAGAAAAGTAAGGAAATCGTAAATTATGATTGTCAAAAAAACTATACATAAATAAATATAAAGTTGTCTTCAAAGATAGATTGCAATATCATTTGTTATTTTAAGTACAATATGAGATAAGCTGATAAGAGAATGGAGGCAAAATATGATATAAAAGTTCTAAAAAGGAGCGGAAAAACGTTCTTAATATTCCTAGCATAGCATTATATCTAATTTCGTATATATCCACTAATTGACTTCTTTTCTCTCTCATTGTGTTTCTATATTAATTAGAAACATTAATTCACATATTAGTACTATTTTTTCTGTAGACAAATCCGTGGACCCTTATAACATCCTTCGTCTGTTTGTCTTTTTTGCACCTGTATCCCGAAAATACCCAACATGTGTTATGTGTAACAGCCCATACACCATAAATAAAATAGTTGAATGCCTCAAGAAATCATCCCTAAAATGAGGAGGATTTCTCGGTCATTATTACAAGTATACAGGTTTAAAAGTTATATCTTTCTTGAAACGGCTTAACCCAATATGCTGGCCGATTTGTTAAATTGCCTAAGGGACCCTTTGTGTGCTCTAAAGTACATACTTAGCAACATTTGTTTTTATTTATTTAATTGATAGATTTTGTATCCTCTTCTTGTGCTACATGATTGTTCTAATCTCAGAAAGTAAACTTGTGAAATTAAAGTGTTAAGTGATAGTCAAGTCACCTGTAAAAGTTAAAGATTTGAAACACCACTTAACCTCTAAACAGTTTCAAAATTCAGGCCTGGCTGTGATTTATCTTGAAGTGAGGTATACGAGGGGGCGAAACTGGGAAGGGGTCGGAGTCTGGAAGCATTATCGCCTTCGAATTCAACGGCAATGCCTCTGTTGTAGGAGCTAAAGGACAAAGTTTGATGACTTTCAAGAGACCTGAGTACCTAACTCTTCCTCAAACTATACCTGCTAAGGGGGGCCAGGTTGACGACAATAAACCTAACTCCGGAGAAAGGGGAGAAAATTTAATCATTATCTCATCTAGTCGTAAAGTTTTCTTCCACTATCGATAAGGTAAAACTGGCAAGGTGGTTTCCTCCTCATCTAGGGAACGGAATTTTAACGAAGGGTAACCGCGGATATCAAGAGAAGTTTTAAACTGACTATTAAAACCTGATATGAGGCCCTTCAACGTTCCAACTTTAACTATGGAATAATATCAAGTTAAACAGATATGATCTTTTGTTAATTAGAGGACAACATCTTCAACCTTATAAACAGGTATTAAAGTTTTAAGATCTCTTCTTCTGCGTTTAGACTTGACTTCTATTAACTTGAGATGATAGACACCACAATGTATCTGTTAATTCATAATACGATTAAATAAAGAGAATAATGCTCTAACAAGAATAACATTATAAGTTATGTCTTCTGGGAAGATTATAAATTTAACAGTTATCAAAACATTTTAAACTATTTTAATAGTTTAGACCTTCATAAAAAACTTAGAACAATTTATAGTTGAAAATATAGTTGAAAATCGTTTATGTTGGGGTTCTTTTACAAAGAATGATAGAATGAGAGACGTTTCGGTGGAGTCGAGTGGAGTTTACCAGTTTCGGCTGTTCTAATGAGGTCTTCTTCAGATAATCTGATGATTATCCAGTGACGGAAATAGATTGATGGTTACGTTTTGAAGTGCAAATGAGTGCAATTGCATTTTTTAAGTCACTTTTTAACCATCAGATTATCTGCATAAGACCTCATTAGAACTTTCGAAACTGGTAAATTGAGTAACTAAAATCATTCTGTGTGAAAACGTTGATTTGGTTATTGAACTGTACCTCTTTTATGTTCTTCTCTTATCTTTAGACGAAGCAAGGTTCAGTTTCAGATAATCAATTATTATTTTATAAGCTTGTATCTTCTAATCTGTCAAAAACCTTGTAGCAATTTGTGTCGTCCTAATTATTTTATTCCACTTTTGTAAGATTGGATGTTAAGCTCATGATTCAAGTATATTATCCTATATCATCTTTAAGGTACTAAGTTTACTAAGTGCGAAACTAAACTGAAATTGTGTAGTGTATTAACGAAGACTAGAAAGCTACCTTTTTCCTACCCATGCCCTTCTTTTCCTTTAAGGGCCTGTGTTTCCGAGGGTGGTTTTGAGAGCTCTATAAAACTCTTGTAACGTCCATTTCCCTCTCTCTCTCGTTTAAAAACTTTTTAAGGGTTTACCACTCTCAAAGTAAACAGTCTCTATTAATACGTGACGGAATATATTTATTTTATATGAAACGAAAAAAAAAATATTTTATTCAGTCAAGCTTATGATGTATATTTAATATATAACTACTCACTTTTATTAAAAGTAAAAGAAAATTTTTCTCTTCGTTATTTTAACTAGGTATTTATTTATTACAGGGACTCCCCCTTCCAGCAATAACCTAATTATGAGTTGATCATTAGGTAGTTGCCCCATCCGGCCACTTAACTCATCTTTCTGATGAAATCATCAATGGGAAATATATGTCTCACCTATCTCAAATACGAACTCACCAGATGCGTCAGGTTTTTGGACCTTTGTTTCTGGCGGAGTTCCGAGTAAACTGATCACTCTTCAACGTCGGTGCCCAGATTTCATTTTGTGGAACTTTTGGATCATCTGCAACTTTACGACACGTCCGTTTGCTATATTATCATTTATCCACCTAATTTTTGTATATGTCACTAGGTCACTTTTTAGTCGCTTTCACTTGTCTGTTTTCTGAAGCAAACATAAAAGAACTCAAATGCCCTAGCGCATATTTCTGATAGAATTTTAATTGGTCAAGGTTACCCAAACTTTTATAATGCCGCTTTTTTTTGTAACTTCTAATAAATTCAAAAAGTTGGTACTATTTTCTGGAAATGAGTTCCTCTTTCTTTGTTCTTTATGTCAAAAGAGAACGTTTGAAGATTTAATAGACTTATTGATTTAATATTATTGAATCTGTTTCTTCATTCAGGTGCAAATTTGATCTAAAACAGAAGCTCAACTAATAAAAAGCCCTAAATATAACTAATTATTCAAATAGTTAATTAAACTGTTGAATCGGAAAATCTATTAAAGAGTAAATTAAGCGTGATTTGAAAGGCAAGAGACTGAAATATAGGAGGAATGTTACGGTTAGATAGAGTAATTATAATTGCCGGGATCGTAGAAGAGGGGTGTAGTTTAGTGAATATCCAGTCAGTAGAGGCATAATTGTCTCGGAATTTATGGGTGCTTGGCATGAGGAGTAGAAGGTTTACCGACGCCCCGTGTGGCCCATACAGAAGGTTCGAGGGATGATTTACTAGCCCATGGGCCGAAATGACAAATAGCTATGGAAACACTTGGCCCCTGATCAATGGGGAATATATTCAAACAGTTGGCGTCTGATCAATGTAAAGGGGAGTAAGTACTGAGTATCCCAAGATATTTACCCCCATATATATTGGAATACCTGACGCTACCCCTTCTCTCTGCAGACGTTTCAAGGATATCTCGTGCTGCATAGAAAAGGGATACATTTCAAAATGTTTTCTCCTTCTGAAAAGAAATGAATAATGTAAATAGAAAAGAAGGTTAGATCCAAACTACTTCACCCTCGTCAGGTATACAGTTTGAAAAGAAAGCTACTTTCAAAGCTTGCTCTATTCGTTAAGAGAATATCTTTTTTCCTGAATATAAGATGAGATCATACATACATATATATATATATATATATATAATCTCAGAAA
>KZ652803.1:51389-71156 GCA_001010745.2 Gerris buenoi | reverse complement strand
AATTAAAAGTATATGTATATAGCTCAGAACTATTTGTTCTCAGGTGGAGAGATAACCTTTGTTAAGCTATTATGTTAAATTAGTATCACTTTTAGAATGATGTATTATAAATATGTAATACATTATATGTAATTATTATTATTAAATTTAATAAAGGTATTAATAAAAAAAATATAAATTCATAAAGTAATTTATTATATAACCTGTGAATGAAATATTTTAATGGTTTTTTACGATAATGATGTTTCAAGTGAAAAAGAGATGTCCGTAATTGTGTTTGTTTCGGAGACCCTTGATTTAGATTGAGTTGAAAGGATCAGGCGGATTTTATAAATAATTTAATACTTATCCCGCAAAGGCTGGAAGTAGTAGAAGGTAGGATGAGGTTGATTCAGTTGTAAGAGGATCGTTGGTGAAACAAAGTTGCTACAGTGTTAGAGAGAATGGATAAATTGGTGAGCTGAAGTTGAAGTGAAACGTCAGATTCCGGTACATTTGACAGGACAAGGAAAGAGAAAACCAGGAACAGAAAACAAACCATCTCTTCAAATTACTGTCCATTAATTTATAAAGCATTTGTGTAAAACTTTAATAAATCGGGTCCTCACTACAGTCCAATTTTAAAGTGGTTGGGAGTTTTGGGACCTTGCTCCCATCCCTTTAACCCACGGGTTGAAGCCAAAACCGCAGGTGCTGTAAATATTTTATTCTATAATACAACTCTTCTCTCTAGGCCTAAGGTGCAATCCCCATGGTACGAGGTTAACCACTGATTGTTGACCGCTTTCCATTTAAATCTGGTTTTGGAAATATAATGTGTAGACTTGAACTTAACTGAACATTTTATTTATCAGAAGAATAACACGAGTATAAAGTTAATTAAATAATTAACATTGAATATTTTCGTGTAAGACGTAGACTTTTTATCATTTAAAACGCTCCTACAGAACAAAAAGAAACAATTATTATTGTATTTGATTTAATTTGATTAATCTATACATAATAAATTGAACTTTTGTCTGTTTAAAGACCAGAATTAGGAAATTTTTGGATACCTATTTATTTAATTTATTACGAAATAAATGAATAGTAAAAAAAAAAAAAAAAAATTAAAACAATCTTTTATTCGTATTCTTCTCAGCAAATCCTTTCATTTGATACCCATATGATGGATGTGCTTAAAAAAACTATTCTATGCTAAAAACTACATTATGCTGTTCTTTTCATTTTGCCGTTCTTCTTTTAAGTTTTTTTTTTTTTTTTTTTTTTCTTTTTTTCAAACCGGGGGGAAATCTTAATCCTAGAGACATAGACCACCAGATGGGTGCTTTGAACAAACCGGGGTTGTAGAAGGTTTCCCTCTATTAATTCATAGACCCTCTACTCCATCAACATTCTGATGCCTTGGCAAAATGCTATCATCTTGGTGACGGTTATTTTTCTTAACTCGGTGAGGCGAATGGTTGCCTCACCGAAGATCAGACATCTATGATTTAGCAGCCCGGGGCAGCGGCTAATTAGATGTAAGGGAGTTTCTTTATCCTCCCCTCACAGCCTGAAGATTGATTCGTCAGCCAACCCAAGTAGCTGTAGGTGCCTGTTTAATCGGCAGTGACCTTTTAAAAACCCTGTCAAAGTATGGCAAGATTTCTTATTTAGACTTAACTTGCTTTGGGCGAGTCTTGAAGAGGGTCCACTTATAAATAATTTGGATTGTCTCATCCTAGGTGACTTATCCCAGGTTTCCTGAAGTTCTTTGACCAAGGAGACTTTCAGTGCTGTCTTAATGGTGCACCGAGAGATGACCACATTGGGTGTCAAGGGAGTTGAGCCGGAACCTTGTCTTGCTAGATGATCTGCCTTTTCATTTCCCTCGATTCCTTTATGACCCGGAACCCAAAGCACGTGCCCCTTTGTTTTGCTTGAAATAGCCTCTAGGGCTTTTTTTTGCAGTCGAAGACTAATTTGGAAGTACATTTGAATGCAGTCAGTGCCTTTATCGCTGCCTGACTGTCGGAACATATATATATCTGTTTGTCTTGTTCATGCGTGTTACTCATAATAGTCTGAGCACATGCACGGATAGCATATATTTCTGCCTGAAACACTGCCCCTATGCAGCATATTTTCCTAGACTTATTACTCTCCTCATAGCTGGGGTATTTACAGTAGATCCCAGCTCCTGACAACTCCTCTATTCATGATCGTCCGTGTACCACACGTCTTTTCCCGTGATAGAAATGTGCGTCCTGTTTTCCTCCCAATCCTGTATCGAGGGGAGGAAAGAACTCCAAGAGTTCCTAAATTGCCATCTTGCAATGCAATAATCTTGAATCATTAATGCCATTGGACACCTGTCTACCAAAAGATCCCATGCCTTTTCATGGCCTCTGTGACTATAGTAGTTACTTTTAATTTTGTCTCTTTTCTAACTCCGCCATCTATAAGTAGTTAGCAACGTATAAGTACATTGCAGTGGGATTTTATAATTCATATTTATTGAAAAATGTTGTTCCTACCGGGTGTCCCGCGATACCATTCTTATTTTATATTATTTCCATTTGGATCAAAAGAAACGGATTTCATATTGTCTCAAGCTACTTGTGGTTTTTCTTTGGAGAATGGGAGTTTGTTTGTAACGTTTTTTGGATGTTCGACAAAAACTTCGATAAAGGTAAAACGATTCGTCTGAAAATTCGGTACACGTATTCTTTTCACAAGGTAGGCAGGGCTAGTTCAATGGGTAGTTCCTATAGAATGCAGGATTGTCTGCTTATTCACACGCTCCCCTCGCGCTAAACATTTGTCAGTATACAAAGACTAGATTTCTCAAACATACAATAGTCTTTGATATTCTATAGAGAACAAATTACTTTTTTTTCCAAAATTATTCCGTTTTGGTAAACGATTTATGAGCGGTGACTGTCAAGTTGGTGACCTATAAGTATAAAACAACTAATAATAACAATATGTGATACTAAAAAACCAAAAATTGTGTGCGAAGGAAGCAATAAAAAATTACATAGTTCTAAATGTGCGCAGAAGGTACCATGAACTAACTTTTGTTATAATTATTGGTGTGATAAATAACTATTGATCTCAATTCACTGTAAATTAATTGAGGGAATTGAATTTACATCCCAAGTAAATCCATACATTAGACCACTGTCATATTTGTCGAGAAATGATTTATGGTTTGGTTTCCAGGTGTAGGATTTGGTCAATAGGCTTTTGATGATTGGACATACCATAAAGGTTTTAATTACATAAAAGGAACGTATGTTTGGATAGTTTTAAGGGATTAACACTGATTTTTCCTGCGATAATAATAGTATAGTTGAGTAGAGAGGTTTTATCAACCCTAATGTGAAAAGATTCGTACTATCTATTGTAGTACTCCATGTAAATGAAGCTAGCAAGATACCTAATAATAACCGAAAATTACACTCTACTCTGAAAATAAATATGTAATATTTTTGTCAAAGACCTTGCAGCTGTCTAGCAGAAAGATTGTATAATTTCAATAATATAGAATCAATACTACAAGGAGCTTAAGGCTCTACCGCCCTTTGAGGTTAGGAAAAACAGTAAAATTAAAATTATTCTGGTTCCAAGCAAGATATTAAAAATCTATGTACAGGCTTCGTTGCCAATTTTATTCTGCACAAGTACAGACGCCATTTCAATACAACGAGTTTTATCATTGTATTGAAATGGTGCCTATACCTACTATTTATCATAGGATGTTGAATTAGGGCTCAAATTGTGCAGAATTAAAATTAGGAATGAAACCTGTAATCAGATGTTTGATATCTTGCTTAGAACCAATAAAATTTTAATGATTTTTCTAACCTCAAAGAGCGGTAGCCTTAAGGATTAAGCTGCTATCTTCTATGAAATCTCAATACGTTCATGAGCCATGACATTATCGCTTTTCTGCTTATACTTTTCTCACCTTTATTTACCCCTATAACAATTGGCATGTATGAGTTGCTACTAATTTCAAATTTACTTGATTTAATTTATGTAATTTTTAATAAATTCACTTTACTTATAAAACCACACTCATAAACTTCACAGCAACGAAATACAAAGCAAGAAGTAAAATTGATATTTTAAAACCACAACAATCTGTTTACTAGAGGTTTTCCGATAGCAGGTTGTAGATTTCAATACAAGATTAGTTTTGTATTGTGGGAAGTTTTTATCGCCTATTAATTAATATTGTTTGTTACCTATTTGTATTTATTTCATTGCTCTTTCGTATTCTATGTTTAATACCTACAATTGTGTGTCACTTATTACATAATCTCTAGTTCAATCTTAAATTTCAGGGCTGTTATCTCTATTATCAGTGTGTTCTTCTTATTCTTTAGAATCCGTATCAAAATGTCCAACGTTCGGGCCTAAAGAATAAGTCCTTTATTCGAAACTATTAACCTACTAGTATTTCAGATAGAAACATGAAGTCTATTCTCTCATGCTTTTTTCCGTAGGGGACCACTACTTTTAAAGAATATATTCTCATGTTTATTTCGGATAAAGTTCTGTTATTGCCGTCATCGACTAATTGAGCCTTTAGAAAATCGCGTCTACTTTAATTAAAGTTACTATTTTATTTTGATTTAACAGTTAGGTATACTTAACCCCCTCTCTCTCAATAGCTACGGCGAATCATTCTCTTTTACACACTCCTTATCTTTCTTATTACTCGTCTTATCAGCACAAAAGATGACCAACAGTGAGACGTATTTATTTTATCGTAAGGAAAACCTTCTTAGATAATAAATAACCTTGTAACAGTATTTTATTGTGATTTTTACCCCCCCCCCTCCTTATTTTATTGTTTTTAAGAAAATTGAGGGCGGATTGTAGGATAAGTCTATATTTAGATTTAGTTTTTTTTTATTGTTATCAGGTCTAGATTTAGTTTTTATTTTCGGAACTATCTTATTGCAAATTGTATTGTAAAGTTTAAGTTACGCGGGTTATTGTCATTCACGGTGGATTAAGAACGAGTCGAACTTCACGGATTGCGGAAACTATCAGTTTTTAGTTCTTCGTAGATTTCCGCCATCACTACCTTCTCAGCATAAGAATCCACGAAAGGAATTCTTCAATCCGACTCGTTACTAGTTTATTTTATCGATTAATAATCTTTTTATTTAAGAGCTAATCTGTTCCATTTTCCAATACAAAACCAGATCTAAAACATTTTGTTTTTGTAACCTTCTACTAAATCGAATATGGGCTGAACTGAAGGAGATGATGCAGTCGAGAATCTCTTGGCGGCACAACTTTGCTTAAGTTATACACTTGAGAGATAATATTCCTTTGTCAAACAGTACAATTGTATGATTAAAACATTCGAGAAATTATATATGAAAGATTTGTTCATAGGAGAGTTGATATTCCTTTGTCAAAAACATTCTAAAAATCGATGAAACGTGAAAAAAAAAGCTCAAACACAGTTCTGACTGTTTTTACTTGCAATAATTGCATAATGTAGTCTGTATTTAAATACAAATCTATAATCATATCAGTCGATTCCTCGTGAAAGGATGAGAGGTTGGGTTCGATTCCCAACGAGGGAGGAGTTATTTGATAAAATATTCAATCATTAAATGTAATCAAAACCAAGTAATAATGTACTGGAATTTGAGAAATTTTAGTATACGAGCTATGAGAGAAGGATAAAGTTTTTGGTTTTGGATAAGTTTTGTACTATAAATCCTTCAAAATCTTAGCCCAAAACAAATTATTACGTTCAAGTTTTTCTTAAGTATCTGCTTCTAAAGGCCACGTTGAGTTTTTGAGACTGAAATAACAGTGCAGGTTAAAAATAACCTTCATATTCTACTCTTACAGGTTTTTTCCACCCTATGTTATTTATGCGAGTCTGTGTGTTTTAATTTTAAGTACATCCACTTCAAACGAAGAATATGATAGAAATGAAAAGTAAACATAATACATAAAACCCGTTGAAAGAAAAACTTTCAAATATCAGTGTTAAAATGTTTCCTAAATGTTGCTTTAACTTCACGTTTGAAATTTTTATTTTTTTTTCACAATCATAACAAACTCTCGGATGTTTAAATTTTACGAATTTTATAAATTAAACTTTTCCCGTAACCGCTTTATTTATATCTGTTTTTGCACTTGTCCTCCAGCTGAGGATTTTGTTGGATTTTGGATGTTTACTGAATAAGTAAACATGTGCTGAGCACGGAATATTTATAAAGCGGCGTTTCTCTTAATCAAACTTTTTTTTCTTTAATAAATTTTTTTAAAAAAAAAAATAAATAGCTTGATTTTCCAGTACGGAAACCAAGTATTCTTTTTTTTTAGATTGAATGTTTGGTACATAAAAAAAATTAATAAAAATAATAATAACTAGGGGGCTCTGCCCCCTACTCGCTTCGCTCGTCAACCCCCCAAAAGCGGCCGCTGCCTAGTATAGAGTATTAGAATTATTTTGTCTATTTATTATAAGAACCGGGGACCGTTCAAAAAGTTTAAATCCGCTGTAATAGTTTTTGCACTTAAAAATAAAGATATTACCTCGGAACAAATATATTTTATATTGTAGATTCTAGATTTCAAGTTTCACTTTTAATGCGTGAGAGCCTTACACATGTTTCTTTATTTGTTACCAACAAAAATAATTGTTTGTTTTGATTTTATAGAGTTTAAATGTATATAATAACTTATCTAAATAAAACATATCTAAATAGTGACCGATAATTTTATCAAAACTAAAGTTCCTATTATTAACGTTACATTTTTGATAGACTTCAAATAGATATAATAACTCATCTAAATAGTGACCGAGACTTTTATCAATACTAAACGTTATAATTATTAAGATAACATTTATGATTTATCACCGATAAAAGTAAAGGTTTGTTTGTTGATTTGTTAATATTTATATAGATTTAATAACTTATCAAAATAGTTTTGATTTGTTGTGTATTGAAAGCTGTCACTTTTTGATTTAGGCATGTAAACAAACAATGCGCTTTCTTTATTACATCGCCCGTGTTTTGTTTATTGTCTCGGGAATGACAGTTCCCCGTGTCATTCTTGAGCGGAATTTACTATGAGAACCTCCCCTTTCTCCACCAGAGAACCTCCCACCTATCTCTATCGCGCTCTTATCAAACAGTTATATATCAATCTCTCTCTGAACTTGTTTGTTTACCTTTCTCCTCCCTTATCTCCTAACGCAATCTTATCAAACAGTTATATATCACTCAACTGTTTATATATCACTCAAAATTTTACAAATCTTTTTTAATAATATAGATAGAAAAGAACAATATAATATTACAAGAAAACAGTAAATTGATTTTCATTATTTATTAGTAATTCGGCCTAACCCGTTGTTTGCGAATTCACCATTTTTCGAATTTGATAGAAAGGATACATTTTTATCAAGAGAAAGGACTCTTTGGACATTTTCTCAATTCTAAACGAAAATCGGGAACGTTTTTAGTAATTTGTGCAATAAGTTTTACATTGTCAACAATAAACCAGCTGTTCTGTTTACAGCTAGTGTTGCCTTTGTTACCTAATTCAGCAAACCTGATCAAGCGTTGATATTATTTTTCATCATAACACTTACTCATCACATTTAATCCTTTTTTTGAGATTGTCTATCTTTACTTTTCTATATTTTAACATGTTTACATTGTTTAAATCAATAATCATAAGTTGTTATTGTTACGATTATTATAATTTTGATTACTTAATCTTTGTTTAGATTTGTTCTTTACGTTCATAAGTGGAAACTTTAGAGTGCTGTAAAGTAAAATGAGTGTGATAAAGTAAAACTAGTGCGGTAAAGTGGTAAGTGCAGGAATCTGCTGTTTTGTGTACTATTTTGAGTGACATAACAACCACTTTTTCGGTCGACTGTAGAAAAAGTCAGTTATACTTTCAGTTACAATTTTAAATAATATATACTAACATTCACTTTATTAAAAAGTTTTCTACCCACGTGCAACCTTTTTGTTCTGAAATCGTGATAGTTCATATTATTCCTTATATAGAATAATTTAATTTATTGATTTTGAGCAGTGAACACTTGAAAAAATATTTCGGGCATTTGTCATTTCTTCCAATCTTTAAACAACACACATAAGTTGCGAAATTTAAAATACAAAACAGTGTATGGATTTAGACGGCTTTATGATCATTGAATTGAATCATATAATATGATAAACTCATGAAGTCGTGCATGATCCGAAAGTAGCATTTGTTAAATATTTTCTTATAAGATTTTCTAACTTAGCACAAAAACTTATTATCATTAAGGAATATTAATTGTTGAAGGAAACGAAATAAAAGTTAATTCAGCTGCTTATTACGATTATAAGATCAGCTGATTAGATTACAAGCTTGCCGTGTCAAATGATAAGATGTTTACACTTGTTTGCACGATAACCTGACCTATTTATTAGTCTTAAATTATGGTTATAACAAATGTTTATCTCTAAAAAAAGATCTGCTTATTAGAATACAAGCTTCTTGCGTCAATAGATTATGTTTATTCTTGTTAGCACAATAACCTAAGTCCTACTTATTAGTCCTAAATGAAGGTTATAACAAATGTATATTTCTAAAAACAGATCAGCTGATTAGATTACAAGATTATCTCATTAAAAGATAACATGTTTATTTTTGTTAAAGCACGATCACCTAAAAAATATTTACAAATAGACAAAAATTAAAGTTATTACAACATGGTTTATCACTTCAAACAGATCAATAGTCTCAAAATATAAAATATTAATTCTTGTTAGCACGATAACCTAAGAACTATTAGACTAATAATACATGTTAATTTATACAAATGTTTATTTCAACAAAAAGGTCAGCTGATTAGATTGTCCCTTTGCTAAATTTATCAAATGCATTGATTTATTTATTGTAAGCATAAACTTATTGTATAGTAAGCATAAACTTATTAGTTATTACCGACTTTAAGTCCGATAGATAATGTCATTTCCTTTGATGTCTTTAGTGTACATTTATATTTCGTTTAAAACCAACTGACTATCTCCAGAAAGCTGGATTAGAACAGTCTAAACCAGTCAAATTGTTCGAATGTGAGGACGTTATTTCGTTTTTACAGTATGTTCCAAACGAGAGTTAGTGCGTTGACAGCGCGGGAAAAACAAGCAAATGGGGTGGGGAGCCAATGAGAGCTCAAGATTTGCTCTCTGGCTAACCTTATAAGAAGCTGAATGTAGTGGCATTATTTTTTCCCTCAAAGGTTGGCCAATCTGTGTGTCACTCGATTTCCCACGCTGACAACGCACTAACTCTTGTTTGGGACAGACTATACACCTCCTTCATGATGCGCCTCAATATTCTCAAATAATCTTTCAGTTATTCAGTATTTATTAGCATTGATAGATTTTGTCAAAGTTGTTGTTGCTGTGAGTATTGTTTTAGTTTTTTTTTTGTTTTTTTTTCATCTTTCAGGGGGTTTGAGGTATCTTAAAGTAATGAGTTTCAAGATCAGTTTTATTTAAAACCTACTTTCAAGATAATTTTTATTTAAATTAAGAAGGTTTTGGTAAAATCAAAACGTTAGAATCGTAGCCTAGTTAATTTTCGTGACCGAATACCCAAGACTTGTTATAGTTTTGTGCGAGTATATTGAGGCGGCTTCAACGCTCCTAGTATATATATTTTATACATTTTTTGTGTTTACACGTTTCAACGAGATGTAATTTTGTTATATTATTAATACATTGATTTTCTTGTTAAGCTAACGTTGTCTGCTACTTATAAAAATGTTATATAAATATATTAATGTTCTATTGCAGCTATACTGTTAAAAAACATTTTTCACCTGTCATGTATTAATTTCCTTTTGAATGCTTAATTTACTTCTTTTTTTTATAATATAATCAACTCCTGTGTTGACTCTTAATGCAATCCCTTTAATTATTATTCGCTCAAAGGATTTGTTGACACAGTTGTTGCAATCAATTTCCCCCCCTTGGCCTTTTCGAGTTGGGTTAAAGGGTGGGGGCAGGTGTCAAACTAATACGGATTCTAATGAAGGTTTGAAATCAGATCACGCGATCTCACGTGAACACCGTGTCAGATCGGGGCCTCATAGCAAAACAGCTACAACCAAGCGGATAATAATACTCTACCTTTTCCCCTTAACCGTTTCAAACAAGTGAGTTATTTATCTAATTGAAAAAAACCAAAAAAAACCCTTTTCTTTTTTATTATTATACTGCCCAGTTTTATGCTTACGGCACTTTAGGCAAGTTTATCTAATTGCCTTAGAACATTTTATGAACATCATTTATTCATTTATGTAGCATGAGTATAACAGCGTATGTAATTTTAATTGCTTGTACTTTAACAACAAAAATGAGTTTTAATCGATACTACTAAGAGAAAAAAGTACAAAAACTTTTTAAATTACTGTCCTATATTATGTGAAAGGAGTTATTACAATGCGATGGCAATAGTAAAAGAGGACCGGTTGTATCAGAAAGGCTTGAAGTCTATCTTTCTAGTCCATGCACTAATTATTAAGAGGCGAATTGTAAGAAGATGGGGCATGTCTACACTACTAATCACGCCTAACACTGCCAGATCACGCTACTCTACCTTAATCAGTCTCGATTGATACAGCAAAAAGATAAAGCAAAATATTTTTCAATATAATAGGTTAGTTCCAACCACACTTCAAACTAGTTTGAAACTGTCCGATGCATGTGCATTAGCCCACACTTTTCCGTTTTTTTCTAATGCGCATGCGTCGTACAGTTTGAAACTAGTTTGAAGTGTGGTTGGAACTAACCTATTATATTGAAAAATATTTTGCTTTATCTTTTTGCTGTATCAATCGAGACTGATTAAGGTAGAGTAGCGTGATCTGGCAGTGTACAAAATTATATATTGTCACTTGGTCGAAGACATGTATTGAATGTCTGGATTATGCAAATCCTCTACACAATTCTATTTTCATACCACCATGAATTCTTACTGCTTTTCTCATTGCCATTTATGTTACTCTGTCCATACGATCGTCTTCATGTTACACTATCTATACGATCTCATTCGTGTTACACGATTCTGTAAGATCATATTCACGTTCAATTTGTTCTGTAGACATCTTCTATATTAATATTTTATAGATTTTCTTGGTAATTTCTACTTCTTGATTGATATTTCCTGTTCCAAAATACTTCTCGATATTTCCATCTAAATTAATTGATGAATATCAGCACATGTAATAAAATCAACTTGCTATATTAGCTTTAATTTGTTATAATTGTGATATTATTCACCTTATATTTTATTTGCAATTGATTGCAACTTAATTTATAAGTATACAAAGAAGCTACATAACCACTAGTTGAACACTACTACACTATTACAGCAGTGTGGGTGGCAACTAATTTCGATTTTTCTACACTATATACCTTTAAGACCAATTGGTATTTCAAAGTTCGTTTTATCAACCATCAGTTGATATCACCAAGTTTCACCAAATATTGGACATTGTACTTGAAATAATCTATTGTAATAGATTAATATGTATATTCATCCTTTAATGTCCTGGGGAGCTGTAAAGTGTGATCAATGAAAGATAGAAATAAACATTCTAATTCTGCTCATTTCAACATATCTAAAGCCGGGCTTACACGGGTAGAGTAAACAGGAGAGTAGAGTAGCAAGTATAGTAACTCTACCCGTAGAAACCCAAAAAAACTCTCCGTAGAGTAGAGTGGCGAGTAGAGTAGCTAGTAGCCAGTAGAGTAGTGTACTATAATACCGCATGCAGTAAAGTGGACTCTACTCTACTTCTCCCCCCCCCCACAGCTCCCACTCTACCCGTATAGACGTCTTCATAGCAAGTAGCAAGTAGAGTTCAGAACTGTAAACAAACAGCTTTCACTCAGCGTACTATACTTTCTACTAGCTTATGTGTAAACGAAATCAAAAGTAGTAGAGTGGGAAGTAGAGTGTACAGTACTCGCTACTCTACTCTCATGTATACTCTACCCGTGTAAACCCGTCTTAATAGCTGAAGACTTATGTTTTACAGAAAAAGAGAGTATCTATCCAACTTTAAAAGAGATTACGTACACTGTTTTTGCCGTCCAATAGAGAAACGAGAGAGCTCTGTTTCTGAATTTACCATAATATCAAGAGACTTGGCATTTTGCATTGGGGTCGTGTAACTAAACTAATCTACTTTAATGAACTTACTTTAATTCCTGTAAGTAGTGAAAATGAGAAACCCGGTGATAGCCTAAAAGTTAGAGAGAGATACAACTACCTTTCAACCCTTATAGATAATTAAACGTTTACTTCTTTAATTGCTAGTATAATTTTGATTAAACTTTTCCTATTTTATTTCCTCTGGTCTTATTAGTTTAGTTAGTATTTTTATAGTTATATCTTCTCAGAGTTTTTCGTTCTTATTTAGCTCTGTATTTAATTAGTCATATCTTATCGTTGTTTCATAATTATTATAAATATAAATAATATCTGTGTGTGTTTGTTAAATACCGTTTTGACGTTGAACATTATTATTTTATTAAGGGTCAATGTGTTAAAATAAAACTTATTAACTGTCAGTTCCAGGGTATCTCCGCAAGCTGTGATTATTTTTAAATGAGTTGTATTCATATAACGAGGTAGGTCCCCTTCAGCATCGGCTGTTCTGTGGTAAAGTGGGGGGGGGGGGGGCCCTTGCTATTATATTTTACTGGATTATTATTTGATTATAAAATTTCCATAATCCTCTTGGTGTATGCAGCCACGGTCCAAAGCAACATGTTTTTTATTCTGATAAGGTATCTGCAGCAGTTTTTAAATATGGGACTCTCCAATCACTTTTTTAACTACCTACTACAACACTACTGAATAACTGGTGAATGTCCCTGGCTGTTAGTGAATATCTAGTACTATTAGTGAATGTCTGTGGTGATGTCTACCACTGTTATTATGCATTTTTGATTAATTACTAGTGAATGTCTTTTGTCTTATTTACCACTTCTGCTGCTGCACCAGTGCAGTATTTAACAACCGACTAAGTGGTTTACAACTTAAGTTTATTACTCTGTAGGTGTGTTTAAATGTGGAACCTTTACTTTATACTATTAGGGTGACTTCTGCCATAATATTCATCTCTAGCGTAGCAATCGAACTAAGTACTGTCTCAATGGGACCAACTCTAGAAATTGTCTGTGTGGTTCCTGTCTAGATGACCACATTGTTTGTAGTTTGTAAAAGTTAAACTTTATACTTTTGTTCAACAAACTTTTTAACTCGAGATTAGTCAATCCAAATTCCTCCGTAATATCTTTCTTCTGAGTATTCACTCCACAATGAGCTTAGAGTTACTTTTGTCGAGAACATTGCATGTCCCCATACCAGACATCTCATAGTTCTTTATCTAGTCCCTCCTACTAGGTGAAAGTAGTAAAGTAGGCATTTGATCAATGCCTCTTTTTCTGTTGTCTTGCTTAACAACAGTTTTTTCCGAGTTTACCGAAGGCAACGGAAGCTACGTGATCGTTCTGAAGAATGAACATTTTTTACGTCTCCGATTTCAAAAATGCCAAGACAGAAATCCGTTTCAGACATCAGAGAACATTTTTGGTTCCGTGTCCGTCTGTCGGTTTGTCGCTTTATTTTTGCAAACCATCATATCTTAAAAACAACACATCTGATTTTAATGGAATTTTGATGATAGATCATGATTAGCCAATTGTTGGTCTCATATAAGTTTTACCTTTATGCGGCTATTGAGTTTCTCTTCTACATCCACACAAACATTTATTTATTTACACCTACTGCTTCATAAGTACTTATCTAATTTGTATGAAACCTTTATAGACTATCGAAAGTAACCTGCTGATAGCCCCAGATTAATTTAAATTATCTGCGCTCTTTAACTTTTGCTAAATTGATACTTTAATTCATGTAAATATCAAAACAATTTTGACAGATTTAAAAACCGGAGAAAACAAACAAATAGTTGCTTGTAAAAGCATAAAATCAATAACGTGGGTGATAGGATGAGAGGAAGCTATGTCACCAATTGGCAGTCTATTTTATTTTAACAAAAGAATTTTACTTTAAATCAAATTATAATTATTATTAACAAAGGGAGACAGACACAGAAAAATAGACTCCAGCGCCTGAACTCGGAACCACGGGCCTCTATATTTCTAGTATAGTGCTCTGACCAAATACTCCATAGTGACTCTGAAAAATACAAAATAATTTTGTAAAGATTTAAAATATTTGTACCATGTAAAAAAAATATTTTGTAAAACTCAGGTATTTTTTTTTATATTGAATTTCTGTTATTGCAAAGATGTTTAGTGAAACTATCATAAGTGTGAAGTTAATTTATTTCATCAATTATTACTTAAAGAGTTAAAAGAAATGGATGTGAATGTTTAAGAAATAGATTGAGCCCCTTCTGCTTTTGAAAGGTTGACTTTAACTCCCTTTCTTCGTTCTAAGGAATACTTTTTGTTCGATAGAAGTTATAGCCACCATTCCTTCTTCCCTAGATTGGCGTTATGACTCTCCGAGGTTACGAGGGGGTTACGACCCCCCTGGGCTGGCTCTTCTCCAACAATCTTCCTTGATATCCTCAATCTTATGTCCTCTCCCTCATCATCTTATATCATAACCTGAGTTCTTTTAAACCTGTCCTAAGTTTTTCTTAGGTCCTGTCCTAAGGGTTTCTTTAACTTTCTTCTATACCCTATGCACTTGTAACCCAAGGAGAAATAAATAACTTCTGGCCCTTTCCCTATATTCAGGATGGTTGGGGTATAATTCAATCCTTCTCTTACTATCATAACCTAGGATAATATAACCCTCTTACATCCCTGCAACCTACACGGACAGATGGCCTTTCTCAACCCCTTAAACCTGCAGCGTTTCCCTCTTTACAAATAATATATGTATAGAATATATTACCCAATATTAATAATCTAATAAATCTTTATTCTACTACTTTACAAGCTATATGTTATTGATTTATTTTAAACATTTATTATACTGTCCTATTATTTTTCATTATAAATCTTTAAAATGGCTTAGAGATGGTTAAAGATAGAATCCAACTACAAGAAATCTTAAGGTTTTTGGGAGAATATTGCATTTTTATTATATTTAGTTTTATTCTGCTCAATCTCTCAAGGTTTGCAAGTGTTATGAAAACACAATTTCTATCTGACTTGATGACGGAAATCCAGTTTTAGTTTAATCACCATTCATTGGATTTAAAAAGTAATTTAAATTAATTATACGTTGGTGTTTGAGTAATTATCTACAAAAGTAAAGTTTGTAGTAACATAGAAATAAGATATAAATTAATTGATTAGAAAGATATAATTTGAATAATTCATTATATCTTCATTGTTGGTGTTTTATTAGGAAACGAGCCGATAAGCCGTGTAGTGGCAACGGGTTTAATTTTAAATTCAGAAAAAAAATTAAGCTTCAATTTAGTAAATTAATTTAGATAACTAATTATATCTATTTGAAGACCAACAAATCAAAACAAACATTTATTTTTATTGGAATAAATGTGGTTTCCGTAGCTTAGCAACAAAAAAAATAAATTCAAAGTGAGTCGTCACCGTCGGGACACTGCTCGATTATATAAATGATAAGATTATAATTTGTATTAATATTATAATTTATGGATACATAATTTTCTTATTTTTAAATGATAAATTATTATTATGTTTCAGGTATTTTTGAGTTTATCATCTTAACAACTTTATTTTCTGCTTAAGAACATTGGAAAGATGGTGAGCTAAATTATACACTTTTTCTCTCTTACTTTTAAGTCCTGATCAACACATCATTAGTTTATTAAAAGACAGGAGATCCGGCCACTTTACTCATATATTCGATGATATCATCAGTATGTACAAATCTTAACATACATTGTACATATGTATTGTACATATCATAAACATATCTTACCTCTCTGGGTTTCGAACGCAACAGATTTTTTGTCGGTGTTTAGACCTATAGGTTTTAGGCGACAATGTTATGAGTATGGTGACTACTCGCCTATGCCAGTTCCCATTTTAGTTATATTTATTTATATTTAATGTTTGTTTTATTTGTTGAAGAGAAATAATGATCATGATACTGAATGGTATTAATAGCATTGCTTAACTAATGTGACGAGGATTGTTTTCTAATTTTCGATCGTCTTTTGAACGGGTTCCTTCAGTAAACTGTAATAACAAAATTACTAAATACTATTTAGAATAAAATTATGTTTAAAATAACAATACGCCGATTTAATCAATCTAAAACTGACCTGCTTCTTAAATGTGATAAGTATTTAACTATTAGGTTGTATGTGGGCATAACTATGAACAAGATTTATCTGAATCTCTCTTAAATTCTAGCGAGTAGAGTAACTCTATCCGTAGAAACCCGAAAAAACGCTCTGTAGAGTAGAGTGGCGAGTAGAATAGCTAGTAAAATTGGTAGAGTGGGAAGTTGAGTGCACTCTACTCGCTACTCTACTCTCCTGTTTACTCTACCCGTGTAAACCCGGCTTAAGTCTTGCCCTCTTAAATTTTAACTCCTTTATTAAATTTGTACTGAGTCTGGTACTAAATATGATACTAGATATTGTGAAAGTTTATCTGAGCCTCCCTCTTCATTTCTTACTATACATATTATTACTAGCTTTAACAATTTATAACTATGACCGAGGCTATCTTCTATGATCAAGGCTTGGTGAACCTCAAAGATTAAATCGATCTCAGGTTGCTTTAGTATATTTATATAATATTTTATTAATCAACTTCAACTACTTGTTGGTTCCAAAATGTTTCTGATCCTCTATTTAATTTGAGCTTAACCTAACTGAAGGCAATCTGAGTCTTGATCCCTTTTATTAAATTAATTTTGAGCCTACTTCTAGTTTGTATGAACCAAGCTAATGCTAGTCGTCAGTATCTAAGCTTTTTGGTTACTAAGATAAGGCTGTGCGTGCCTGAACTCTACTAAATTTAAATCTGGCATGCTCGAACCCAGCCTTTGTTTAAAAACCAAGCTCGGAAACTAACCCCGGAAATTAGACTCATCTAGACCTCTAGTGCTGTGTAATATACTCTTGGATAGAGACTACTAAATCTTACGGGCATTAGGTAGGTTTGCAGATTCTTATACAGAGGGGAATAGAAGCTACTTTGAACTTAACTCATTCTACAGGCCAATAACGTTATTCAACCTTTGCCAAAATTATCACCGCACACTTATAAAATCCATCATTTTTATCAAGTAGTATGTTATCCCATGAAAGTTTTGCTAACTGATTTATTAGACGTAAACAATGCATTAATAACTCTGCTCAACGAACTTAAACTCATTATCATTTACTCAAAATTTCGCCTCAAGTTTTAGCGAATCTGATAATAGACGTAACAGACAGTATACAATATAAAGACGAATTGGGACAAAAACGAAACCAAATATTCATAGATTTGTTCTTAGGGCGTCTTCTTCTCTTATTTTACAACTCCAGACGGCCCATTTTGTATTTAATAGATTTTTTGGAGTTTCAATAATTTTTCCTTTGTTTAGGTTAATACATAATTGAGCTGAGCGAAGCGAAGCTCTTATACTACACTTTGCATTTTTTCGGATGCATACTCCTCCTGAACGGCTGAACCGATCCGAACAAAATTCGGCACGGCCATAGTAACTAACCACAGGAAGGTATAAATCTGAAATGGTCCAAATCGGTATACACAGTAGTACGAGGTACAGGGAACTAAAGTTTTCTCCTGAACGGCTGAACCGATCCGAACAAAATTTGGCACGGTCATATTGACCAATCACAGGAAGGTATAAATCTGAAATGGTCCAAATCGGTACACATGGGTACGAGGTACAGGGAACTAAAGTTTTCTCCTGAACGGCTGAACCCTTCTGCACAAAATTTGGCACGGTCATAGTGACCAACCACAGGAAGGTATATATATTTGAAATGGTCCAAATCGGTACACATGGGTACGAGGTACAGGGTACAAAAGTTTTCTCCTGAACGGCTGAACCGATCCGCTAAAATAGTGTATGCTCTTCAAGACGCACGTCATTGTAAAGTTCTTTAAGAGTACAGTTATTGTTGTTATGTTAACGTTTGTCATATTTTCATTTATGAGGGGTCATTCTATTGGTAAAATAGAAAAAAATTAAAATAAATAAATAAATATGAGAAAAATTCACGCTCAGCTCAACATTGCAAGCATTGCACACCTAGTATCATAACTGGAAGACATCAAAGTTTTGTATAGTACTTTCGGAGATACAGTTGAGTTATCGATCTCCAGACAGGCAGGAAATTAGAAGGGTCTTCGGTTAAAAAATGAATATATATTTTACAGGCTAGAAATAATTATTATGATAAATATGACATTAATTTTATTTTAAACTAAATTATAACTATTGTTAACAAATTATTATTAACAAAACTTAAAAATTAAATGTCTAATAGATTGTAAAAGGTACAGGTACTAATGGGGTAATTTATAATTATAAGCGATAATTCTCGGTCTAGTTCTATTGTCGTAAATATCGACTGCTAGACTTGTGGAAAATTAAAAGCTTATTCAGGGCTAGGTATCGTTACTGACTGATGAAATTATTCTTCACTGTAGCTCAGTTTGTATAGCGCTATACTAGAAATATAGAGGCCCGTGGTTCAAATCCCGGCGCTGGAGCTATTTTTCTCTTTCTTTCTAACATTATTAAAAATAAGTATAATTTGATTTAAATTAAAATTGAAACTTTCCGTAGTATGAATACTACCTAAAACTTAAAAATTAAATTAAGTTTATTTGCTGGTATTAAATATCATTTTTACACGATTTCTACCTGTATACGAAATTTGGCAAATTCAGAAATAATACTCTTTATTATTCTGACAGTTTCTCTTTATTATTCTGAAGAAGGAAAGACTGTTACTGCTCCGTCCCGGTTAAATTTAATAAAAATATCAATAAAAACCAGATAAAAACCAGATAAAAACCAGATAAAGCAGTTTCTTTTCATAAAAAACTGATTCTCACTTGTCAATTTAAAAGATCTCTTATAAATGTCTTTCACTCCACTTTTTTTCATCCTGTCTATCAAAATTCAATTTATTTTAGTCCGCTCCTTTTTCTTTTTCGGTGGTTTCAATGTCCCGTTTCCTTCCAACTTTGAAGGTATAGGAGAAAGGAAGAAAATAAAGGAGAAAATAAAGGTTCTGGGGCAAAAATCAAAAATAAAGGGTCCTTCTTATCAAGGGTTAGGCAGTGGGTGTGAGGCTTCGTGGCCGGTGGGCAGGACGATAAAACCTCACCGGGAGGCAATGGATGTCGAAATTAGGTCGGATTGAAATTGAAGGCAATTTAGAGGTACGCAAGAAGGGTGATATTGTCCGTCCTTAATAGCGCTAGATTCGACCTCCTTCTGAGAAGCGGCAAAGGACAGAAAAAGAAAGGGAAAAGACTCCCTTGAAAGACTAAGGACAAGAGGGGGGAAAAAGACAAATTCAAGAAATTGGAATTTTTTCGTGGAATAAAATAAGAAAGAGAATCGAAAAAAAGGGACCAGAGGTCAAAAGGTCATTGAAGATAATAAGTTGATAGAGACCACTTCATTTTAAGTCGTATTTGCTTTTATTTGTTGTTAGGGTTTTCCTCGAAATTAATATATATATACATTATGTATATATATATA
>KZ652803.1:25033-40649 GCA_001010745.2 Gerris buenoi | reverse complement strand
AAAATATAAATTAATAAATAAATAAGAATAATAATATTAATACAAATACCAATACAATATTTAATTGAATAAACTTAATGAAATATTATTTCTTCGAACTTGTGAGGTTATTTATATTCATTAAAACAATGATTTTCGCTATAAATAAATTTGATTGCGTGTGTGGTAAATTTTGCTTGGACATAATTAATAATTTTAATAGAAAGGCTAAAGTAATGAGTACAAATATTTTGGACAATGTGGAAATACTTTTGGAGTTTTCAATTTCCAATTTAAGAAATAAAAATACTATATTTATATATGATATATTTAAAATTTAGAGATATAAAAATGTACTTTATTTAACGTAAAAATAGTTTTAACACTGGCTTCAAGGCTGAGTTGTTGTCATTGCGTCCCTAATAACTTTATTAAGCGGGTTTGTTGTGATACATGCAATATTCTGATAGTTCTCAAATCCACACATTTTACGATCATATGTTTCTCTAGCTATTACATAAATTTATTTAGAAGACCCTGCTTTCTCATGTATAAATTGGACAATTTTGAGAGTCCGTGTTTCTGTATTTATATGTTTAACTATAAATCACTTAGATAAGACAAGGGGAATAAATAGGTGAGTTAGGTTAAAGGCCCTTATAAGGTCCTTAGGATCATTAGACTTAATAGACTAGAGAATAGAGGTAGGGCAAGCTAGGAGTATCAATTCTACCTGGGATAAACTGACACAAGCAAGAGGAAGGAGAAGGGGGTAACGATGACACGGAAACTGTTTTAGGACCGAAATTTCTACTAGAGCTTAATGTCAGGGATCAGTTGTAGGGGGTCTCATGTCTACGGGCCCAATCATTCCTTAGTAAACTATACTGTAGGGTTTTCGAAGCTCTTAAGGGAGGAAGGACTAGGGAAGGCTAGTCTGGTCGTAGAAAATAACCGGATGAAAGGACATGGTAGGGACCCTTACTCCATTTCAAGCATCATCTACTCCAGCGTATTACTAAAGCTTCGGGCCCTTTTATACCACCTTTAACATATCTCACTTGTCTTCCTATCCTTTCAACCGTCCAATGCATTCTCTATTTCCCTTAGTAAAAAAATATAAATAAACAGTGCTTTGGATCAATTTCAGTGCAAAAACGCTAAGTGAAAAGGTTTAAGATAGGATTATCAAACTGATAGATTGAACATCTGCAGGGCCTGATTTTAGGCCGTCCATTTGAATTTGAACCTACGGATTTACCGGTAAGACCTGGCAAATCCTATACGTAGGGTGAGGGGGGGCTAAATCCTACCCATCACATTGTCTTTTCCCAGACAAATATTGACTCTGCAGGCTTCATTGAATTATTTTATTTATTATCTTTTGTTGTTATTTATTCTGTTCGCTTAATAATTGAATAAAATAAAACGAGAAGTACATAGCCACTCTCTTTAGTCCAGCTTATCTTTTCTGTTGAAATCGTATGTGTAAGTATAAATATATTCACAATAGATTTTCATGCCCAGGTAAATTATATATAAACTAGCCGTTAAGCCCTAAGGTTGTGAAATAAGGTTGAAAAAAAGAGCTGAGAGATAATTAGTTATAATTAAAATATTTAAATAGATATTCACTGTTTAAATAGTAAGTTTTATGCTAGGAGATTCATTACAGTGGGATGGCTCAGTGGTAGAGTTAATGCTTTATGTGCTGGAGGTCACTGGTTCAAACCCAGCTTATGGCTCATCAATTTTTAACGTTATAAATCATTTAGAGGTGAGTCGCCGTCGCCGTCGTTGGGACACTTCTCGATTATATAAAAGATTAAATATGTATATAATATACTATATTTATCATAATTATATTTGTTTATAATTCAACTGGACATGGATATATCTTTATAAATATGTACATATGCATTGTTATTATGGCTTGTTTGAAAAATAATTATTTCCTACTTATTGTAAGTATATTAGACCATCTTGAATTTAACCCAAAGTGCTTTGGGTGTGTTTAACCCAATGCTAGAAGCCTTCATCCTTTGCTTTTCTAAAAATGACTGAAGTACACTGAATAACTGAAAGTATACTTGTACTATCCAAGTCAATTCAGTATCTTGTAGATTATTTGGAGAAGGCTGCTTTAGAATAACCGAAACCGGTGAATTGTTTATTACAACTTTTTTTGTGTGAAGACGTTGTTTGGTTATTGGACTATACTTCATTCATATTAAATAAAAAGAAACTGTCTCTCCACAAGCAGCTTTCGGCTTCGACTTTTATAAAGCCATCATCAGTGCCGATTTCAGCAGAACTAGAGACACACTATACGAATAAAAAGAAAATATGAAGGGGGTAAGTCATACGATGACGGAGACCAACGTAAGACTTCTCCTCTTGAGTCTTAGGCTAGTGACACACTTCGCCACCGGGGTGGCGCTACCCGGTCGCCAATGAGATTAGAGTGGAGCCTGCCACACGAGGTGGCACTACTCGGTCGACCTTCCCACGGTCTAGCCACCACCCACAGGTGGCGCCACCCGGTCAGCCCATTGTTCTTAATTGAGCCCGTCACACGTTGACACCCATGTCTCTGTCACTCAGCCCCAACTCCTTCAATCAAATGTAGGGGAAATCAAATCAGGGGCCAACTGCATCCCTCATATAAGCTTTTTACTGGTCCAAACTGTTCTTCAATATTCTAAGAAAATTGTTGAAAGTTCCACGCGACATAGGGAAAACATTTTTAAAAAAATGTTAGTCCTCTTTGATACAGGGGTACACATTATGAAAACAAAGTAGTATTCTTTTTGTCTGAAATTATCAGATGAATCCAACCCCCGCCCTCTTTTTTCCCTTCTTTAACGAACATAATGATAAGCAAGTACAGTCGGATCCATTTCTTTACTGTCCGAAAAAAGTAAGAACTCGATAGTGTGTCACTAGCCTTATAAGCCGAAAGCTGCTTTGATAAATAAACAAGTATTATCTTCCGTGGAGAGACTGTTTCTTTTTATGTATTAAGCGTACCTCTATCAACGCTCTTATTTCTCAAGTCATTCATATTAAGTTGCCAGTCATTCATTAAGTTGCCTAATCACCCTAACCTCAAAGGCTTTTTTCTATTTTCAACCCAACGAAGTTTCTTCTTCTTTATAAGCTAGTGCTAGTCTTTACAACTATTTTTATTATGAATAAAAAAAAATGAATTGTGACAGAGGTTGAAATTAAGAGACAGATTTCAACCTCAGTCATAAGTCGTTTAATATTTTTTCTCATACTAATTTCTCGACTCGTCTCATTGGCACTGAAGATGAACCTTAATGGTTGAAGACTAGCTCTGTACAATAAAGTTATTTTATATTGGAGAGACGTACTACTTTATTCTAGTAACTCTGCTGCTCATTTACTAGCTCATTAACTGGAAAGGAAAATAAGAAACACTAATGCGAATGTGACTTGAATCTAATTCTAGTTAATTACTTGTTAGATTGTTGGATGAAACTACATGATTTCCTTGAGAAATTAACCAGGGTTGGCATCTCCAAGGAATTTGCCATTACCAGACGTAATTTCCGCGTTGGAAAGATTCAGTTTGGCAGGAGATTACAAACTAAACCAGTCTGGATAACCGCATTTCAAAGTAACAAGGATTTCTTTACCCGAGACTAAACCTTCTCTATCTTCATTCTGAAAGCAACCTTATAAGCCTTTTTGATTAGACTTTGCCTCTGTTAGAAAATGGAAAGGATGTTATTGCTAAATCTTTATAAAGAAAGTGCGTTCGATAGATTTTGCATTGGTATGAATACTAGATGAGATATTTAAATAGATTATTATTTCAAATTATATTTGCCAAAAAGGAATGGAGTATTTAAAAAGTAAGGATACTTTTTTTAATTTAAAAGTGACCTCATGGTTATAAATATACTTATAAAGCCGGCATTACACCTTGCGATTTGTCGGTGCAATCTGGAAGGAACGATAAATCGCACCGATCGATCGTAAGGTGTAAATGGAAATTGTAAAACGATAACGGGGTTGGGGTTGTGTTGTAGATCGCATCAAAACTTATTCAATCTGTGAGATCGGTCGACAAGTCGGTGCGTGTAAAGGGAGGTTGTACAACCTGCCGGCCATCCCCCAACGTATAAGTAAATTAAAAAGAAAGAGGGTCAGAGATCGGGATACGAAATCGGTGTGATGTAAACGCTCTCAGGTTGCAAGGATATATCTTGCGATTTATCGTTCCTTCAGATTGCACCAACAAATCGCAAGGTGTAATGCCGGCTTAATATATAATAAATTATAACATTAGTTATGATTTAACATTAAGTATATAAAGTTATATCTAAATTCTTAGTGGATTAGGCGGATCTCAACTTTTACTTGAATATAAGAGAATGCAAAGGCTGTTATCAAAATGCATCATTATAAATATGAATTTTAACATAGCCAATTTTATTAGTTGATTTAGTCAATTTTAGAAATTACTATCCACATGGTGTGAAAATTATTCACTCAGAAATAGTTTGATTAAATACACATTTTGAAAAATAATCTATGTATCTTAATCAGTGATTTGGTCTTAATATAACCAAGATGATTTACGTCGAATGTAAGGAATAAAGACCAGTTCGATAATCGAAACAGTTTATCGAACCGTTCTTTTAAACTTCGATATATTTACACCATCGATTCATTGCGCCGAGTTTGCAGGGCCTAATTTAAACATCCATCTCATTCCTCTTGATACATTGGAACCACTCAATTATATTCCACACTTCGCCGGCGTTTAGAATTGTCACATATAAATGTGATAATTGAATTTTCCCCAACCTTCTAGTCTCGCTAGAATTTTCTACTAGCTCATCTCCAGTTCTCGCAGTTCAATTTATATAGTTTCATTGGGGAAAAACCATTCGACGCTAACGATCTACAAAAACTCGGTTCTCTCTCCTTTTTCTCTGGTAAATTGAAATTTGATTCTGCACTTAAATTATTTTGTCCTTTATTGTCCAGAAATGGGTAAACCAAACTATTTGTCATGTTTTAAAATTTGAATTAACTAGGGGCAAAAAAGAGTATACTACAAGTAAAATAAATTTAAAAGGGGCATAAATCGTTGAAATTTTCTATTAAATGAGAAAAGTCTGCCAATTAGTGTGGCTCATAACTTCCTCGCGTTCTATCATTAGACGAATGGTAACGATATAATAATGGATTTGGGAGATATAAAAATATAGAAACTTTTTCTTAAAAAAATTTTTTCTTTAAATATTATTGTCATAGATAAAATACCTATGAATGAATAATTTCTAGGTAGTCAGAAAGTGGATTAATAATTAAAAATACTTTACTATATGAGTTCCTCTCAAACAATTAGTTATATGAAAATTTAATACCGAATGTAATATCATGAAATGATAATATTGACTGTATTGTCAGATCCTTTACATATTAAAATAACAGATAAATAAAAACTTTTATTACCTGGGATCTATACAAATCTAACACTGCTCTTTACTAACAAGTTAATACTTAGTAACGACTTAAGAGATTCATGTCTTCTTGTTAAGAATTAACAGCTGCTTTAGTAGCTTTAAGCCGACTCTGGACCAAGAAGTAATTGAGTTTCTTGACTGGTTAATAGCTAGATGCGACTGGAAGTCGCTTCTTAAATGATTGAAGTAATAGTTCAAATACTTGTTAGGGTTTTATTGGGTCTTGTTACTAAACTTTATGACAAAGCCTAATAATCAGATGTGTTTTAGTAACTGCTAGTCGTGCAAGGTTTAAGGATGAACGCCAATGATCCGAAACGTAATGACAGTGGTGTTTGTGAAGTTAAGGGCAATGAAAGATTACAGCATCAGTTCTTGATCACTACATTTTTTCTCATTATTATCTTATTTTAACAAATAAATTAATCATTAGACTTACCTAGAACTGCTCCAACAAGAGTAAGTTGAATATCATCGTAGAATTCTTTCAAACCAATGAGCTTATTATAACATCAATTACGCATAACAGTAAACTCACGCCTGTGTATATAATGTAAAACAACCTTACCACTGTCTCTTCCATAACATGCTGTCTACTACACAACTGTAATTCACCTAAGCGTGAATAATATAGAGGAATCTTACCAAAGACTCCTCCATTAAATTTGTCATCCTTACTCATCCTCAATGGAGTCTCTTCAGCTCTTATAAAACATTTCATGGAACTAATTACTGCCATGGCATTAGATCACACATTGATGTTTTTTTTTCATATTTAATAAATAAAACGAATGCATACCTTAAGGCCCCCATACACAGTCAAAATGTTTGCGCAAAATTCATGGTTGCGCAAACATTTTGATCTTGTATGAGGCTGTTTGATGTCTTGCAAACATGATGTTAGACGTATATGGCTTAAATTTTCCTTACATTATGTTTGTTTAAAATTTTTGATCGCGTATTGGGCCTTTAGAGTTTGACAATACAGCGAGTTTTAACAACCTTTTTATAATTGTTTTAGTAATTTATATTTTACATATTTAATAAAACTGGAGCGTTCGCTCAAATAAATTACTTTGTTTCACAGTGTAAAAAACATTCTTTGTTGTATTAACGATTTCTCTCTGGTTGAAACATTTAGCGAAGGCCTAAGCCGGAATATATCTGGCATAAAGATAGCTGTGTTCTCATTTTATGGGCCCCCAGCGTCACGGCTAACTGGTCCCATATCCGCTATTAAATGCTTTCCATGCTCTTCCCTCACACCCTAAAACCAATCTCCCCATCCCCATATCTTTATCCAGCTAAATTGATTTTAGTCCCTTCACCTCCCTCTAACGTTTCACTAAACTTCGATAAAACGATTAGTTTACAAATGACACTTAGCTCTTATGTGGTGATAGCTTAATGATCATTTTAAACACATATGAGAGGTTTTTTCGTTGTTAACGCTTGTAAATAGTTAGATATATCTATTTACTATATTCCATGCTTAGCTTGGTGTATGAGTTGGTGGGACCGCCCGTAGATATGAAGTTAAGGTAAAATTTCATGTGATAAGATAATCATTTTAAGTGTGTTCACCTTAGAGATAAGCTGGTCTAGAACCTTAAATATTCGACAGCTTCCCTCCATTATTGTCCAAGTCTGCGTCACCCCGTTCATTCGACTTTTACTATTTCACTCACTGCGATGAATATATCCGGAGATAAGGGTTGTCCTTGTTTCACACCCCTCTACTGTTTAAACCTTTTGCCAGATGTTTCAAGTTTAACCGAAACTTGAAACTTAAAAAAAAAACCGAACTCTTTCCGTATAACTCTCTTATTTGTCAGATAGATTCCGGTTCTACGTTTTCTTCTTTCAGCCTACATAAACGAATGTTTCGCCCTTTCTCATAAACCCTCAACTTATCTCTATTAATTGGTTTAATGTGAGGAGATTGAAGATGATCTATTGCTGTTCATCACGATGTCAGTCCTAAAGTACTAGTCTGCATTTCCCCTCTTCCTGTTTTTCAATTCTTTTAATTACATCTTGTTAATTACTTAACTTATATTTTATAAAGGAATCAAGAAACATTTTAGTTTAAGCGAGAATTATAATATCAACTGACAATCTCCAATATTGACATAAATAAAAACATAAACAATACAAAACCCAGGTTTGATTATATATAAACATCCCCCCTCTCTCACGGTGATCATCAAGACTCAATATTAATTATAGTGGATATCTTATCGGGGGCTTTGAGACTCTTCCACTTCTTGTGATGGTTTCACCAGGCTTAGAGGTGGCTTGGACTTGTGGTGTTCTGGTAGTCGCAGTAGTCCCTGATGGAGCTGGCTTTTCAGGTTGTCCTGTATTTCCTCCTGCAGAGGGAGTGGAGCGGATGTGGGCCCGATTCCTAGAGAACGTACCTCCATCTGGGCTAGACACGTCATAAGAACGTTGTCTGGACTTATTAAATATTTTCCCAGGAGTCCAAGTACTAGTTGGAGTCTTTTTAAATACCACACTATCACCAGGTTTCAATGAAGGAAGGTCATACGTTTTTTTATCATAGCAATGTTTTATGACGTCGCGGCGCTGGCGTTCAGCCTGTTTATTAAACTTTGAGACACGAGGCTTCAGTGAGTTTTTTGTAATAGGTATCCGACTTTGCAAGTTCCTAGAAAAAAGTAATTGGGCAGGAGATGGCATGTAAGGCTTCGGTGTGTTCCTATATTCCAGTAAACCTAGTAGTGGGTCGCTACCATCTTCCAGACATTTTTTAAAGATTCTTTTTACAATTTTGACACCACTTTCTGTTTGACCATTAGACTGCGACCATTTAGCGCTGGTAATAATGTGTTCGAAACCAAAATCAGAAGCAAACTTTTTAAATAAAGATGATGTAAATTGAGAACCTGAATCGGTAACTAGCGTCCACGGAATGCCATGCCTTGAAAATATAACCTTACACTTACGAATAACACACTGACTATCTAAACTAGGAAGCTCTGAAACTTCAATGTATTTAGAATAATAATCCATGACCACAAGATAATATTTAGACCTAAATTCAAAAATGTCAGCACCTAACTTATTCCAGGGTAACTGTGGGACATCGTGCCATTGCAATGATTCCTTTTGCTGACTTGGTTGGTACTTGATACAAGCATCACAACTGTTGATGTAATTTATGTCCCTTTATTGGATTTCAACTTAAAGCAAGGTGCTTATTAACATGACACTACTGTTTTTAAATTCGATACTGTCTTGCCTAGTTCCATCAAACCCCATGATAATGGGGTTTCGTTTTCTAACTTATATTTCTAAGGTATCAATCCTTATTTCCTGTTGTCCGATTTATTGAGGTATTGTAATAAAAATACAATGCTACAATATTGTTTGTTGTAAATAAAAATGTTCTATATGGTAAACTTAATAAGTGGGAGCAGGCATTTCTTAGACTATTTGAACCACCAAAGGAACTACCATTATCACCAACCTATTTGAATTTTGTAGGGTCACTCTCTATCTCTATTTCTCTCACTCTTTCTCTCTCTCACACACTCTCTCTCACTCTATCTTCCTCTTAGTAAAAATAATCACAAATATTTATATGTGTTAGTTGTGTTTTATATTGTTTGTGTTTATATTATTTATATTGTGTTGTGTGTTAGTTTAAAAAAAAGGTCATTTCCATTAAAGGTTGAAGAAGGTTTAAAGTTTTATTACACGGATAATGTTCAGTGGGGAAAAGCCGAGCTCTCTTTATAAGCTTAATTTAAACTGATAACATGAAAATGTTCCCTTGCCCAGTTTTTCCCTTCGGTTCAAGGTTATTTGTGGGGAAAAAAGAAGAAGAAGGATCCATTAGATTTTTCCCAGCCTTTTTCAACTACATCATTAATTGCCATTAAGTTTTTCTCTCTTTTTTTTCTCGCAGCAAAAATGGCCGTCTAGATTTTTCGTTTCTATAAGAGGTTTCACACTTTCGACCAGGCCCACACCCTAGGGAAATTAATTGTAACTAATGAACTTCTGAAAAGCCTGCAGGACGTCATGTTGAATCCTTTATTTACCGTATTTAAAATTTTAATGAAACTACTCTTTTTTTATCTCTCTCATTTTTTTTTACATTTATTAATTATTTACTTTATTTTGAATAAAGTGGTTGTTTTTAACTTATTGGTGTGATCAATGTTGTTGATTTTATTTTTGCTAGTCAGTATTCACCGTTGCTTGTTCGTATTAGGAGTACTATTCAATGACCTCAATTGATGATTATTAAAGAATTGTAGTCATTTAATTACATGGTGTAGAATCGGAGTGACGGAATGTCGAAAAACAGAATGTGAAAATAAAAAGAAGATAATGGCAAATTAAAAATAAATAATGGGAAGATATGACTTAATATTCCTGCTAAACTTTCTCCTATACTAGAACATACTTTTTACTTCCATTTTTTTTTTTTTTTTTTTTATAGAAACCTTATGCTTTAGGTAGTTCATCCGTCCTTCCGTCGTATCTTGGAGTATATCGCCCGACCTATTTCAGCTAGAGATTTATAATTTGGTATAAATGTTAAACCCATAAATGTTTTTTGCCCAAAACCAAGAAAAATATCGTGAAGTTAAACACTCATTTGTCTTCAATCAGCGCAATTGCTCGCTGAACTGATTTTTTTTTTTTTTTTTTCTTTTTTTAATTTTTAAATGGGGTATCATGCAATATTTCCAATGTATTGAAATGTAGATCACAAATATATATCGTGTTTCCATAATGGCAGACATTTTACCCCCAAAAATTATCAAAAATGGACGCATAAAANCCCCCCCCCCCCCCCCAATAAAGATATCATCGATATCGGCCTTGTAGTTTTCGCTTCATACGTCTATAAAGACAACGGAAGAAAGATAGACATTTTACAAACCACTTATTTGAACTAAGGGGACCTAATGTGTAAATCCATCTTAAAATATTTTCCTTTACATGTACTACGTGTATGAGAAAGTAAATTGGATACCTATAAATAGACTACTTGTTACCTACATCATTCATTCTACCTGAATTGAAGGTTTTTGGAATGCAGATTAGCAAGAGGTGAAAAAAGTAAACGAGGAATTCAAAGGGTAAAGAATAAATAAATTGGCAGTATGTTCTTTTAGCACACACAAAGGGTCCGTAGGTAATTTAACAAATAGGACGAGTTTGCTATCCAGCATTATTGACCCTGCCGTATCTAGATGACGTCCGTTTAAAAGTTTGTTTTAGCTATAATTTTTTAACCAGTCGTTATAGTCACGTAAAAAACGCCTTCCTCTAAAAACTACTTAAATGGAAACAATGTTTATTCTTATCCTATAAAAATAGTTTATTTTTTCTCTAATATTGCCCATGTTATCAAAATAAAGTGTAATATTTGTAGTCTATAGTTATTCTACGGATAAGCTTTATCAATGATTTGACAGATGAATTTCGGATCTTGTGGAAATCAAAGTCTTCGAAAGATGTAATGTAGCTAGAGATCTGTAAGGGTTTCCACTGTTGGACAGGACACAAAGCCAAGGCAAAGGATATTTACAGTGTAGAATCGCCCGCAGGCCTTATAGAGACAGCCTCAATGCTCTCCTTCCACTTTCCCCGTGCTTTATTGAGCTGGCTCAATGCTCGATCCACCGGAAAATTGGTCCCTGCCCTCTCCTTCCCAGTTCAAATGAGAGAATAAACTCCGCCCTGGTCCCAATGAAACCTAAACTATAATAAACTCACCCTGACGCGACGGTATAATAAACCTGACATGACTTGACTCCTACATGTAAATCAATTTACTCATATATTTCAACTTTGTTGACTCAGATTAGAATACAATTTAGTGGTTCTTTTGGATTGGCCTCTAGATTTATTTGTTTTTCTTGAGGCGATTTATTCAATAATTTTGAAAGAGAAAAGGCAATTAAACTTAACAAAAGAAAAAAAAATATAATTGTATAAGGTTAATATTTTTGCTTCCGATCTTACCGATCTTAACGGAAGTTATGACATTTTGAAAAAAAGAGAATTTTTTTCTCATATTTGTCTTTCGGTCTATCCGTCAGCAAGTTTGTGATCCCACAACATCTTGAAAACTGCATTTATAATTTTGATATAGTTTGGAGGTTATATCATAAAAATCATGTTAGTCCCATTTTAATTACACTCCTGTGTATAGCGCTTTCTTTTCCGCATGCGTAATTTTTTTTTTTTATGTTTTTTTTTAGGATAACACCTATATCTATAAATGTATGCATCCAATTTTGAAGATAATGGATACTTTGTCAAAAGTGGGCCATATATTATGGTCCCACATAATTATCAACTTTTAACCGTCTGCTCAAATTTGGTATTTCTTAACAATAAATGTGACCCCACTCGAATTCGAAACAAATCCAAACCTCATGTGACCATTCGTCTGATGATTGGGTGTGAATCAGGCTGGAAAATAAATAAGTTTCTCTTTGTTTAATTTATCATTTCCAACAGGAATACCTTTTAATATAGAACTTCTTCATCGTTTGCTATTATAGCGTTAGGGGTGGTGTTTTAAATCTAACTTCGTTCTTCTGTTTTTTGCAAGTTGTTTCATTTTCCCTGCAGTCTTTCCTTTTTTTTCTTCCAGGCTCTTCAATGTATTCCTCAAAAGTAATGCGTAAATCGCTTTGGCTTTCTCTACTCCTCCAGTAGTACTAAATGTTCATACCAGTTAAAATGTTTTCTCCAATCTTTGTATTTGTGGTGTTTGATTTAAATCTTCTCCAATGCGCTCAATATGTACCCAATACTCTAAATCATTCTGTATCATCAGATCTACCCTCTATCTTATAGGCCAGCTTCCACTGCTAAAAAGTGGAATTGGTTAGAGAACAGCTTAATACATTTGCACTTGCGTTTTTGATTCTATTTCCATGTTACCAAATATTGTGTGGATATTTTGTTAATCTACATTTCTGGTTTTCATGACTATGGTGTTATTTTCTATTTTTCCGCATTGATGGAAGTTCCCAGTTACTCAAAGCTTGGCATCTGTTCTAGCTGCTTACTATCCATGTTACCTTAATATCTTAGACTTGCATGACTTTTGTTTTGGCAACTGTGGCAATTGTTTGTAGTCATCCCTTTCTCTTAGAATATCTGTCCACGTATTTGCTGCTTGCAGTAGCTTGTGTATTAATTCTGCGAGACTATATCGCCAGCATTTTCGCGAAAATCGGAACTTTCTATCTTCGTTCGTGCGACGTCACCAAAGGCCGATTGTAGGTCAATAAATGCTAGATTTATAGCCTTCCTCCTGGAAACAATTTTTCACAATTGCCAGCTCGGTAGTTACTGCAAAAAATTTTCTTGTGGAGTGGCACTTCTATTTTCCCAGACCTTTGGAGCTCTTTCTTCCCTCCACGCTATTTGTAAGACGTTCTAAACTCAGGTGAGATTTTCTCGCTCCTTGCTGATTTGCCCTTCCTCGTCTTTTTTACCGCCTCTTTTACTTAGTTTTCCTCGTTTGTTTTATTTTCTTATTCTCCTCCTCCTCTATTTTCATGACCCATCCTTGTCCTTTGGTCTTAACCTGTTATGAAAGTCATATTTTCCTTAAACTTCTCCCTATAAAACTTTTTCCACTCTTTTAGTACAATCCTCATCTGTGTTTTTAAAACCCCATTGCAGTTTATAATACTTTTGACTCGTTTCATAAACTTTCCCCCTCAATCCTCTTACGGTATTTCAAAAAGCTTTCTTATTGTGCTTAAAATTTTCCTCTACTTTATTTCCAAACTCTGCGAAGGATATTTTCTTCTCTCATCTTTCTTTTCGCTTCATTTCTTCTTTCAATATAATTTGCACGTGCTTCTTAAGTTAGTAAGTTTGTCATAAGTGCTCCTTCCACGAATTTCTATCTCGGCTACTGCTGCATTTACTGTGTTACCCAACCTAGTAGTTTTCTTTACTTTTCTGGGACTAATTCCGATTCCACATTCATCTTCTCTTGTTTTTAGAATTCCCATGTTTCTTCAAGTTTGGTTAGTTGTAAAGCTTTTCTATCAGTCTATTTAGAAATATAAAATGACTTATTGATAAAGAGAGATAAATACTAAGGTAGTTATTATCTTTTTATCGCGAATGACAGAAACAATTTTGACTTAAATATAGGCAGTGCCCATGGCACAACTTTATTGGGCTGCTAGAAGCCGAATGGCCTTGTTGCCAACGGCATAGGCGTTATTTATTAAAAAAAAAAAAATCTGATAAAACTCGAAGAAAAACTAAGTAGCTTTCTTGTTTATAATAAACAATAACAGCCTGTATAGTAGAGCACTGCAATGAAGGACACACTAACAGTCGCATCAACTTTTTTATTTCTATTTTTTTTTATTTTTTTTTACTGAGGGTTTGATTTTCAAGTGTAGAAAAAAATAAAAACTTCCTGTAAGTTCTTATTTTTCTTTTGATAAAGATGACATTAATTCATTACTTGTACTTTGTGCCGGATTAATTATTCCGGGAGGCGTATTATTCTCCAAATGTTTGCCATAATCGCTTAAATCACTCAGTTTTTCTTTAAAAACTCGATAGAAAAAGTTACTTTAATTAATTAAACAGCAAATTTGTTTTGTTAAATAAAAGTTAACTCACTCGCTAATCGTGCGTTAAGGTGAAGAATTCCTTTATTTTCCGCACTAGGACGGGAAAAAAGAAGAATTATGAACGCGGATGTGCAATGAATACAAATACGAAAAGAATCACTTTCTAAGCATCTAGACGGAGATGTAATGTTTTAATTTCGCATCAATGGTAGATAAAATAAATTACTTAATAGTTTTAAAATTAATAATAGAAATGCTTCCTGGTAGACCGAAGAATGGTAGACCAGAAAGAGAAATTTTGTTTTGGTAATTGGTTCTCTTCTTGTATAGAAAAGTCTCTGTGCGTCGAGGCGTTGCACTGTACAAAATGCAAATTTTCTAACTTGAATGGAATTAATTTAGCTTTAGTTTCCGTATTCTCGCGAATGAACTATGTGTTGAACAAATTAGCTTGACTTAAAACAATTTCTGGTTTTATTGAATTAGCATATTTATATCGAAGTTATGAAGGCGTAAAGAGTTAGACAAACAGACTTTTCCCTTTAAACTACTATCGACTTTTGTTAATTTGGGTCAATAGACTCTAAAAAAAGGTGGATAACTCGATAAACTGTCAAAAGTATTGAAATAGTTAACAAGCTTTCTCCCTAATTGTATCGATTCGTTGATTCGTGAAAGAAGGAAACTTTAATCAGCGTGTTGAGTTTTCTGAAGTTTGCATGAGAGAAAGGGCTGCCTCGACTGGGTTTGGATCTACGCGAGTAATCACCTGCTTCTGTTTGAAAATGAAGCTGTAATTACCCGAATGCAACAGATACCAGCAATATTCTAATGGCACGATACGCCCTAAATTGGATTTCTACCCGTATTCAATACGCTATTACATGATACTACTATTATGCAAATAATTCAACGAAATTGCATGAATCAAAAGAAAGAAAAAACCACACACGAATTGCTACTTATAAAAATAAATTAGAATGCGATTTACTTATTTAATTTAATTTATAATGAAAACCGCAATAATAATTTGCATTTTTTTACTATACATATTTGATAAATGTATGTATGTAATTTAACTAGAAGAAGTTATTAAAATAGCTTTTATATTAATTATTTTTTTTTCTTACATATTGTAATATTTATTGCTTCATGTTGAATTTTAAATTATAAATTATTTTAACTAAATAATTACCTAGTTTTGTTGCTTAATTATGTCTAAAAGGCTATTAACATATATTTTAACAAAATTAGTTTATTTTAATACTATTCTCTTTGAGTATTTAATAGGTTGGTAAAAGGTATTTAAAACAATCATATATAAATTTAACTCATACACATTATGATAACTCTAAATAAATTTATTTCAATTTAGTAATGATTTAAAAAGTACCGAGAGATGACTTGGTTGTGTGCAATATATCAAGAGCTGTCACGTCCGCTTAGGTTAAACTTAAATAAGCCATGTTTTTTTTTTTTTTTTTTTTTTTTTTTTTTTTTTTTTTTTTTTTTTTTTTTTTTTTTTTT
>KZ652803.1:13790-24895 GCA_001010745.2 Gerris buenoi | reverse complement strand
CCGCTGAGCAGATTCTTAGGCATCCTGCCTTCGTCCATCCTTTCTACATGTCCCAGCCATCTTAATCTTTGCGCCTTGATGAACCTTACGATATCTTCCCCTTCCAAGATATCATTTATCTCTCTGTTGCTTTTTACTCTCCATACTCCGTCAACGCAGGTCGCACCATATATTTTCCTGACTACTTTTCTTTCAAAAACTCTCAGCATGTTTTCATCTTTTTTATTCAGGGTCCATGTTTCTCCTCCATAAGTGACGACTGGTCTTATGAGGGTTTTATATATTAGAAGCTTGGTCCTCCTAGAAACTAAATTGGACTTAAGCAGTTTCAGATTAGCGTAGTAAGCCCTATTACCTGCTTCTATTCTACGTGATATCTCTGATGCAACCTGGTTGTTGTTCGTCAGGAGACCTCCTAGGTAGACGAACTCATTTACAGCTTCAAGATCACATCCTCCTATTATAATATTTCTTTGCACAAGCCGTCGACCCTCCTCCGCTGACATTTTCATATATTTCGTCTTTTTTTCGTTTATTATAAGCCCCATTTTTAAACACGCTTGTTTGAGTGTCACAGTCATTTCTTCTAGCGAGTGCATTGTTCTGGCCACCAGTGCAATATCATCGGCATATGCGCACGCTTGTTTGGTTTTATTGATAATACTGCCCCTGAGATTGAGCTGCTTCATTGCCATATGCAACGCTAGGTTGAAGAGCACTGCTGACAAGGCATCCCCTTGTCGAACTCCTGTGCCCACTTGAAATGATCTGCCTATTTTTCCTCCAACCAATACTTTGGCTTTGGTGCCCTGCAGGGTCATTTTGACAAGCCTCACCAGTTTCTTTGGTACTCTTAGCTCTACTAGGCCTTTCAGTAACGCTTCTCTGTTGACACTGTCAAAGGCTTGACGAAAGTCTACAAACAATACATGTAGATCATTGTTATGTTGCCAACATTTTTCCATTGTCTGCCTCATGACAAACATCTGATCAACAGTGCTCCTGCCTGGTCTAAAGCCACCCTGGTATTCACCCAAAAGACTTTCTGCGTATCTATTTAACTTTTTTTGCAGGACATTTGAAAAAACTTTGTACACTACATTCAGTAGTGTGATTCCTCTATAGTTAGTACAAACACTTTTATCCCCTTTTTTGAAGATAGGACATATCAAGCCTTCTTGCCACTCTTTTGGCATTAGTTCTTGGGTCCAAACATCTACTATCAGCTCATATATTTTCACCGTTAACTCATAACTTTTAATACAGGTAGTGGGCCATTTTTACTTCCATGAAAATAGAAGTATAGTGATACCCTCCAAAACGTGATTCCAAGATCTCTATGAAGGAGGGGTCTTAAGAACCCAGGGGTATCATGGAAATCCGTTTCATATACATGTATGTCTGCGCGTACGTATGTATGTATGTACGTACGTACGTACGTTCGTTCGGATCTTTAAACCTCTATAACATCGCTTCACGACATCGTATTGAGATGCGGTTTTCAGCATTTTTTAGAACTTTTGTGGGGAAAACTTATGGCGCAAACCACATCATCGTAGCTTACGACGTTTCGGAGCTACAGTCACTTAAGCACGAAATCGGTCTGTCGACGATAACTTCAGTAAGCTTTATTTGATTTTAATTTCCTTTGGGGTATAGGTGTGTCCTTTATAGTAGATTGTACCTATACATTTTGAGCACAATCGGACAAGCGGTTTGGAAGATATTGGCATTTTAGTGTTTTTTTAAGGGTTTTTTCGGAACCAAATTACGGGTAAACTGTAAGTCGTATCGAAAAGCGGATAGCACCAGCGGTAACTGATTTTAAAAGATATACAACTTTGGTCCTATGACTTTATGTCGTAGGATCATCTCTTCTACCTTAAATAGGGACATGTTTTTATTTTTGCTAAATTTTACCGATTTAATTTCTGATTGAGGTGATAAAACCGCACATTAATGCCCTTTAAAACCAGTATTTATTATTGTAATTATTTTTAGTACTTATAAAGAAGAATCGAAATTTAAAAGTAAAAAAAATTCTGTGTTATTTACTTTGTAAACAATCCTTTTTAACAGCTGATTTTAAAATTATTTTATATTATATTCTCATATTCTATAGTTAATAACAAAGTATAAAGAAAATATAAACAAATATTTCATAATAAAGTTTTTTGTTATTAAGGATAAAAATTAATCAATTTGTTTTGTTTTCGCATAAACTCTCCTTGAACTCTAAATGTAAACAAACCTCCTTTCTTTTACTTCAGTTTACCTCTAAACATCGTAACGGATCGCACATATCCTCTAATCTTTTTACATACTACCGACATTTATTAGGGTAACATTTTTTTATGCTAAATATATATTTTTTATTGTATTTATTATCATTATAATTTTTGTTGCAAAACTATAATCAATATTAGCTGTTTGTACGATGTAGTTTATACAGAGTTCTCTCTTGCTCACTTATTGACACGGCAACATTTCATGGAAGTCATGTGTGGGATTTCCACACCGGTACTTATTAGTATAACACCAACACCGATTATGCTACATTATTTTTTAATCTGTTTGAAAGTAAAAAGTATTGGAATTCAGGATGGAATTCTAGGTATCCAAGAATGTAAAGCACCCCCAAACTGTTCAATATGGTTTGGTAGTATTGAACTCATTTTTTCTAAGTAACAGTGACGGCTCCATATCGTGATTCCATATTGATTTCTATTTTCATTGGTCAATGTTTCGTCCGTTGTGTGGCAATGCATTTTTGTGGTCAAATAGAAGAACAAACTTTGAGTAGAAGACACGACACTTTCCAGGCTCTTTCAAACACCGGATCACTATTTGTTAAGCCTAGTTCGCACGGGTCGAGTATTTTAGTATTAGTAGCCTTGGTTGAGTAATGTAGTCAGAGTCGAGTACACAAATTTAGTAAGTAACAAAGTGTCCAAACGAGTCAAGTACTAAATTACTAAACTACTCTTCTTTAAATTTAAAATTATAACTAATAATTAAAGTGATACACCCTTAAAAATTATATGAAGATAATAATTTAATGGTTGTAGAGGTGTAGAAATAATGCGTAGATCACACAAATTATTAACTTCATAAACTACTCTTTTAAAATACTCGACCCGTGCAAACTAGGTTTTAATTACCGAAAGAGATCCTCTTTAGATTTCCTGGCTCTTGTAGAGCTCATTCAACTTTACGGCTATCGATGTAGGGACATATGACAACCATTGTGATGACGGAATTTTTGCCAATTCAAATTTAGGAATCATTCAATATTTCATAGTAACTTTGACTCGACTAGAGGCCGCTAAAAGGTTACAAACACATTACAATAACATGTATGGTGCACCAGTGATCCTCTAATCTTGACTTTAGTCTTTTAAATTCTAGATCTTGCAAAGGTGACTACGTCAGAGATTTTGTGAATCTTGACATTTTGAATTGATTTGATTTGCAGGGGTCATTCTCATTTGCATCTGACCATATCAGTATCAAATCCCTTGAGAATGATGAGTTCGTAATATCAGGGGATTCGCAAAATTTGGGACCTAGTCTCCCCTGTAGATGTAGACTTGTTAGACTCTGGCCGTAGAATCCTACACTATAGAAATTGTCTTCGTTGTTAAGTCTTGTTAAACCATAATCATTGCTTATAGTGCTATTGAGTGAAACTCCTTTATGATTAATCGAAATTAACTAAAAGCTATAGAATTTCTAATTAACCTAATGTAATAGTAATCTGATGGCAGTAGATTTACTTATTAACTTATTAGTTATCATTAATTATTGATATAAGTTTGTAAAAACAATAACAACTATTTCACCTAAAAGCTTTATAAATGCATTAGAATGAGACATTTTGAATGTCAAGTCGTCACATATGCTATGTTTAGACTACATCTAAAGGGTTAACTGGAGTCGCTTAGGTTGGTGAGCTTTTGGTTTGATGGGCGACAGCTGTCAGTATGCGCTGCCTGCAGTGCAGTATTCTGAATTACATCATACATCAATAAACCACTCCCGTGTATGTGCCAGGGCTTTGGCTTCTTGCACCTTTCTAAGCATGTCATTAAATTGAGTTCCACGAATCACTGTTAATACAATAATCAAAGCACTTAGTTTAACAATTAGATTTTCTCGAACTATATTTTTTAAATTATTATTTTATATTATTCATTATATGTCACTCCTCATTAATTATGATGATCTTATAAGAGTTCATAGTTTTTAAATTTGATTGGGTATTGCTAAAAATGTTATAAATTGGGGGGATATGGCCTGGGTATGAACAAATTTGGAGACAAGATATCAAATTTAGATGAAAATCACTTTGCAATTTATTTATTCGTTCTACTGTTAGATCTCGGGGTAGGTCTGCTCAACTATATACCTCCAATTGTTTCTGTTGTCTGTCTTTCTCTTATGCCATCCGGCCAAATTATCCTAGGATGACTTCTTCTTCTTCTATCATCAAATCTACTTTATTGTATCTTCTTTGGCATTGCTTGATCCCAAGCCAACTAAATCTTGGCTTAAATCTCGTCGAGCCTGTATTAACCTGGTCAGACCATCGTCAGATAAATCTAACAATGTTCATCTAATTAATGTTGCATTTGATCCTCCAGCCGTCACTTTCTCTGATACACTCAAATATTTTACGCAATATCTTGCGTTCAAGCATTCTGTTCTCTGTTTTCTTGTTGTCAGAGTTATTTTACATCAGTTACTTTCCATATATACATTTATTAACAGACATACACTTATTGAAAACAGTTGGCATTGTGAAAAATGAATTTCAACACAATTTGTCCAAGAAATAGCGTGCATTAACGCGATTATCAATCTATAGAATTTTCTGAATAAGTTGATTTTTTTTGGTGTCCTCTAAGAATATGTTGTCGGTTAAGTTCGTCCACGGTGAAAAAAATCGGTGGATAGCGGCCATGTCCCACTCATTTTGGCGGAAAATGTGATTTTCATGATCCTGATGAGTACATTTGTAACAAAAATGTAATTTTCATAATTCTGAAATGATAGTCCAACATTTCATTAAATTAATGTTGCCTCGTTTCAATTAAAAAACTAACATCAACTTGATTTTGTGGTCAACTGGCTATTTTTTTTTCTGTGGATCATGAAAATCACCTTGTCCGCCATAATGAGTGGGACATGGCCGCTCTCTACCGGTATTTATACAATAACGGCAAATGTCCCGCGGACGAGCTTCGCCTTATTACATATTCTTACCGGACACCAAAAGTTAACTCATACAAAATATTCTAGCTTGATATTAGTAAGACACATTTATGCACGCTACCTACTACACTTTATTATCAATAATTCATTTTACACTACAATTAATGTCAACTCTCCAACGAAAAATAAAAATTATATATTGCCACTATAACTAAAATAATATAAAAGGAAATCCATTCTACATAATATTATGATAAAACTATACAGTTATAGTCAGAATATATATTAAGGAATAAGAAATATAATATTATATTTACATTGTATTATCTTTTTTTCATTTCTTTTATAAGTAGAATATCATGGACTTAACATATAAGTTTGGATTCTTTTCCAGTAGCACACACGTGTATATGAGAAAATATACTTATGTTTTGTGTCTGTATAAAACGAAAGAAGTGTAATGTGATTCCCAAAAACACACTCTTGAAATAATAAAAGGTAGGGGTTTGCAACAAGAGCAAAATAGCCTTGATGAAATCACCCGCTAAACGTCCAAACGACCAAGCTAAACGGCCCGAGCTAAACGTCTTTAATGCCTACTCTTATTGCTTCTAACACTTTTATCCGTCTAAACTTTTTCTTCCTTTGGCTCAAATGCTCTTTTTATGAAACAAAACAAAAAAAACTTTTTTCTCTTTTAATAATAAAAAAATGTAGGTGATAATTTTCAACATTTTTATCTTCAACAATATTCAATTATTATTTGATGTTGATTGCTTGAAATAAGACCTTTTATACTATATATATAGTGCTCGAAGAATGATTAAACTTTCATTGAAAATTTTCCTAATTCTTAAACTCAATTAAATCGAGGCGAAGTTTAAACAAGTATACCAATTTACCATTATAAATGTTGAAAGAAACCGAAGAAAATCAACTTTCGAAAGTATTATAATGTCTTTTTACTTTGATAGACTTATTATCTTAATGCAATCCCAGTATTTTTCTCTCCACTAAACGAAAATAAATACAATTAAAAAAGTCTCCCATCAAGCTTAAAAAAATAACACTGAAGAGGGTACTTTTCTTTGGTCGAAACTCCTAAACCTTTCTGCTACGAATTTTTTTATTTACCTAAAGAAGGGTTGAGATGGTGGGGGAAACGGATAAACGATTAAGAGATCTCGTTGAGAATGTTTTTTTTTTTTTTTTTGGTTTTCTCAGGGTGCCCAATTTCCTTCTACCAAAGTTAAGGGGTTTTTACTCCTCAACCCTTTATTTTTTGGAGAAGGAAAGAAGAAAATGATGAGGATTAGGTAAATAGAGTTATAATACTGCTTGAGGGTAAACAAACTCTTAAAATTTTCTTAAAAAAAGGGGGGAGAGATCGAATTGAAAGGCATCTCCTTAATGAGGCAACTCTTCTTAACTCTCCATTCCTTAGCCGCTATCATTTGATTTTAAAGGAGTAAAAAAGGGGTTGGGACGCGAAAAATAGATTTTCTTCTCTCAAAGAAATACTTAAGCGAGAAGAAGAGAAAAACTTGTTTAAACTTTCGACATTTTTCGGTAGAAGGGGGTGAAAATTCTACGGAGTATTTCTATTTTCATTAACAATGAAATCTTAGGCATTGTAAAATGTTTTTCAATAGAGATTTCTAAAAACCCATTTTTGGATCTCTCTTTCATATCGAAGTAATAACAAGTTAAAATTGTTAACTGTTACTTTCATACTTCGTTTAAACTTAGTAAGTTTTCTTTTAAACGAATTAATACCCTCTGTTTTCTGCAAATCGTATTCATTTTGAGAATAATTAGTTAATTATGTGATTCATTATAAGTAATTTCTATTCATTTAGAATACCAAAGAAGAAATTGCAATAAGGTTATCATGCACTAACTCTAATAATTATTATTTTCATATACTGTGTCATTTATATTTTGTACATTTAAGAAAGTTGAACAGGTTATATGGCGTGACGTGCTTTCAATTCACACTAAAGAAGTAGACTTTGGGATCGAAATAAGGTAAATCTTTAGATTGTTACTCCGCCTACATTTTTAGGCTTCTGTACAAAGTTAAAAAAGAAACCTTATATAACGGCTCTGTCTGTTTGTCTGTCCGTTGGTGTCTGTCCGTTGGCTTGTTTCAATTCATAAACTACTATAGCAAGAAACATTAAATTTGGCACACAGGTACATCTCGGCATTTAGACAGCTAGACAAATTTTGGAGGTTTTACAATTTTTTTTTTTTTTTAAAGATGGCGGCCCGGCCAATATGGCGGGTGACTAAAAAAATAAGATTTTAGTTACCATGGCATGTTATACATCAATTTAGAGGTCTTGAAGTGTAGAAAAAGAATATGCAACTATTAAACTTAATATTTAAAATTAATCGTTCAGAAACCGGCGATTATTGCCTCACGTAGTTAAGTGAAGCGTGCCTTACTTGTTTAAAATATATATGACTGACTTGATAACTATAAAGAAAAAGGAATGTTCAGTCCAATGTACGTAGGGACAAAGGAATATCACACTTCTTTTCTTATAAGTGGAGTAACAGTCTAAAAAAGATCATTCCTTACACCTTCTTTAGATTCCCTAGTGTTTTCTTTATAAGAGGAGTAACAATCTAATGAAGGACCCGAATTAATATCTAAGAGTAGTAATTAAAGGAGTACTAAGGCTAAGGAAGTAACTGTGACAACTGATAAACTACAACTGAATCATTAAACTAAATCAAGAGCCTGCATAATAAAACAATAATTTAATCGCAACCCCCTATAAGAACAACAATTATAACTTTTTCTGTCAACAAAAACGTACAGGTTTACAACAACGTACAGGTTTACAAAAACGTACAGGTAAAAACGTACTTTCAACGTACAGGTCAGAAGTGAGAAAAAAATACGTGTGGTGTCGCGGGACACCCGTTAGGAAGTTCTTACTCTTTTAATTATATAAATTTATAAAATCACATTGGTAAGTATACGATACTAACTACTTATCCATGGCGGACACTAACTTTTAGTACATAGCAGAGTTAAGGCAAAATTAATAGAAAATATTTATTTTAATTATTGCAGCGGCAATAAATATTTAATGAATATTGAGAAAATAGTTAATAATTATGAGTTGATAGTTAAAGAGGATGTTTGTAGTAGAGTGAGGGTAACAGGACTGTTCCCTAAACCTCACGCCCCGGACTACTCAATTTAAAATATGTATTTTTATACTACTTCACTTCACAAAAACTTATGCTTGTATCAGGTTGAAATTTTACGTCCCTGTTTCAATTGTACTTTAGACGATGTCGTGTGTGATGTTTTATTAAAGCCGTTTTGTGTTTCGTTAGAACGTAAGATATCGGTAAAATCGTTATTCTCGCTATAATACATAAATTAATGAATTTAAAATTACTTTTCCTTTATAAAATAGGTTTATATAAAAACATATACAGTAGGAGCCCAGTATTTCATATCCCGTTATATCATATATCCCGATAAATCGTATGTTATTGCCAGTCCCTTGAAAAAATCCCGATAATTGGTATAAAACCAATGTATTTCGGTCCCCTCAGTATAACNGACCGGAACCATTATGATTAAATATTAAGTTACCAATTTGAAACAGCTTAATACAAATTTAATCTACTTCTCCAAAATTAAAAACAGTCCGGACAAGTTTTTAAATTTAATATCGTAGTTATTTTGTTAGGGAACTCGTGCGACCCCAACTCTCTTCCAGTTATTCATTATTATCAAGCAAAAATCTCCTAAAAAGTCAAAGTCCCTTTTTCTAAACTTTTGTAAAATGTTCACCTCTTTCTGAGTTTCACTGTAGTTAATAACAAATTGTTTCAAATACAATTATATTTTTAAGATTACTATGAACTTTATGATATAGTATTCTGTTTTATACAAATTTAATTAATAATTATTTATTATTTATTGTCATGCACCTTTTACTTGGTGTGGATTATCACAAACGACTACTATTTCATTAATTGAAACGTTTCGTCCCGTATTTTAAGGTCATCTTCAGTCATCATTAATTTCAAAAATGAAATTGACATTACGTCAAATTAATTCATAAACTCAAGATATAACTTTACTAGGTGTGTAATATTGAGCTGAGCGTGAATTTTAATCATATTTATTTTTTTTTTTTTTTTTTTTTTTTACAGGCCCTACACTAGGGCTGTAAAATAAAACTTTGCCGTCCGTTCAGGATAGGAATATTTACAAGATTCTTATGGTGTTTTAGGCATGATTATGCCTCTTAATGGGGGGGGGGTATAGCCTTTATGTATAAATGCATAGGAAATATATGCCTTCCTATTTAAATACACCCTAATTGACCATTAGTATGGTAAAATCGTTGTTTTCTCTATTTTAAACGATTAGGTCAGCTTTAATAAATTTAGATCTTTAACACTTCATAGCGGAGTTGGTATTGGTTATACTTAAAAAAAAATGTTTGTCTTATTAAAATTATTTCTCAAGCCAGCAGTGCCATTTTCTGTTATAAAACTAATAAAATATAATGCATATGTATTTCACGACATGGCCTATCTTAAATCCAATATAGCCACTTCCTTGCATTAACCCCGCACGGAGCGAATGCTAGTAATAACAACAGTGGTTTAGTGATTAAAATTCTGGTGCCATTAAGTTTTTTTTCAATTGAGACACGTATTTCTATGTTGTTTTGTAATATTACAATTCTAACTATTATTAATTTTTTTTCTCTTCGTTGTATAACTCAGATACTCAACTTATGAGAACCTATTCATAAAATATATTAATCTTTAATTTTGATTTTTTTCCGTTCTTTTCGTACATAGAGCTTTGATAGGGTAAAGGGTAAACACAGTTGAATTCTCATTTTTATTTGAATCTGTTGCTTTTTCTCTCTAGGGTATTGTCTTTAGCTTTCAATTAACGTTTCCCTTAGTTTGCATTTTGAAAACAAAGCGTTATGCTTTAGTTTATTTTACCCCTAGAAACTTTCCCTTTTTTGTGTTTCTATAACATTTTAAACATTTTTCCCCCTTTTTTATTCAATTGTATTTTTCCTTGTTTCTTTTTATCATTCTGATATGTTTTATTTTTTTTTTAAATTTTCCTTCTCTTTTAAGCAGACAGAACTATTATATTATTTTCTATTAAAGGAAAAGAAAAAACATAAAAGTTTGCTATGTGGACATTACTTATAGACCAAAAAGAAAATTGAGACGGTTAAGGTAAAAATAATAGTGTATACTTCTATTTTTAGTCATTGTTATGTAAGGGTAATCCATTTAATAGTTCATATCTATATGCAAGATTTTTAACTTTTTAAATATATTATATTTGATAATGAACATTGTTTATTTTCTATTTTCAGATGATAATTTCTTATCTCTCCGTAAAATTTTAATTGTCTCAGAAGTAATAATCGCTCTCAACCATAGTAGTAGTTTACCCTCTTAACCGTAGTTTTTAAGATATGTTGGTTCGCAAAAATCGAATGACAGACCGACAGACAGACACGGAACCGAAAATGTTCCCTGATGTCTGAAACAGATTTCTGTCTTAGGCATTTTGTAAGCGGAGGCGTTAAATAAATTTCGTTCTTCAGAACAATCACATAGCTTCCGTTACCTTCGGTAAGCTTGGAAGCAAAATAAGCATAAACATTTGTTTTTGATAAATGCAAATTTTTACCAAAATCATAATACGAGTATAGTTTCAGCCAAAATATATTTTAATCACATATTGCAGAAAGGAAAAAACGTTTTATAACCTTAAATATGAGTTTATGTAAAAAAGGAATTTGTCCTTTTTTTTTTTTTTTTTTTTTTTTTTTTTTTTTTTTTTTTTTTTTTTTTTTTTTTTTTTTTTTTTT
>KZ652802.1:130250-140653 GCA_001010745.2 Gerris buenoi | reverse complement strand
TTACAGAGGTTTTAAAAAATGAATCTCTTTGTTTTTTTATTAGCTACATTTTTGATTTTATTCATTTTTTTGATAAAATGAAAACTTTTTAAGTTATTCGTGAAAAACAGTTAAAAAACATGCGTTTTTTCATTGAAAATTGCAGTTTCAATCCTTAACCCTTTCAGGACCGAGATAGTAGAGGGGAGGTGAGTTAGCCAGGCCCGGGTTACTATGAACCTATGAACACCCCTGGCCCGGATTAATTTCTACCTTCCTACACGTTTCTCATCATTCTTCTTTTCTATTTTTTATTTTTATTTTTTTAATTTTTTAATAATTAGTCCATAACTATTTACTTACAAAAGTATTCATTACTATTCATTTCTAAACCATACAGAGTGAGTAGTGTGACGTCATAAAACAAAAAATCATTTGTCGTTGGTCCTTAGTGCAAAAAAAAAGTTTGCAGAATATTACGTTGTTGGTCTTTAGTGCAAAAAAAAGTTTGCGGAATATTACGTCGTTGGTTCTGAAAGGGTTAATAACTTGGAAAGTATCAACTTTAAAAAAAAAAACAATAGAACAAAAGTTGCTTAGAGTAGGTCAATCTATCGATCTCATAGTTTATTTTAATTATGAAATGTTTCAACCCCTAGAAGGGGTGGCTTTCACCCCTATGGCAAAAGCCCGCTTCTGCACAGGGTAAATTTTGAAGACGGTTATAAATACTACGTAAATCAAAAGTTTCAAGAAAATCGACGTTGATTCCCAAAATTTAGAGCTAAAACGGCTGGTGACTGGACTATTATACCTCTTAAAACATTACTTCTGGCATCTTTGTCACATGAATAAACCAACGGAGCTGATATTGTTTGATGAACTGATGTTGTTCGATACAGGCTGGATGCTGAGAATAAGAAATCAACATAATAGAATATAAACAGCTTGGTTTTCCGGTGAAATCCGCGTCACGAAGGGGTTGAAGTCCGTAGTTTCGCTTCCACTGCTGGAATCATCTTCAGGGGAGTGGTGCATCGTGGTGTTGACTCGAAGCAATCACAAGATGTACTGACGACTGAAGAGAAGAACAGCGTGTTTATACTTGTTTCCTAGACCTTAGATTGTACCTGGGTGTTTCCATACTCGGGGTTAACCATGGTCGGGATGATGTAATCACGCAGGTGCTGCCTGATTGCAAAGGTTAACCCCGACTACGGAAACACCCAGGTATAATCTACGGTCTAGGAAACAAGTATAAACACGCCGTTCTTCTCTCCAGTCGTCAGTACATCTTGTGATTGCTTCGAGTCAACACCACGATGCACACCAAGGGACTCAGTAGTTGGATTCCCTCTTGCCCTAAAGCTGCATTTAGGTGCACACCTTCCTCCTTGAAGCTCCTATCACCCTACTATTGATTTCAGCATCTAAACTACCTGTTATATAATAAATCAAACATCAAAAGTAATACATAATCTCCTTGTTTGTTATAGATTTACCAGCTGAAAGTGGGGTCTCACTAAGTTCCAGGTTAATATCTCTTAGGATGTTTCTACTTCACAATGTGAGCACCTTTGAAAAATACTTTCTATCAATAAATAGTGAGGATTTCGACAGTGAAATTACACACGTGTGCTCTGTAGCACGTGATATTCATGTTATAGCTACTGGTAATTATAAATATATTTGTAATATTATATTAACATATTTAGGCACCAAAAGCCCAAGTTTTTAAGGCTCCCTGAACTCTCCTGCCTTTCATCCACTGGTTTATTGTGGGAATTAAAAAAAAAAAAAAAATCAAATGAAGAGATAAGATTTATCTATTCTTTAAATGAAGTGTTTTGTATTATATCTACTTTCTTAATTGTTTATTGTGCACATGTGTTTTGTATAAATATTTACTCACTTAATTATTTACAACTTTTATTATTTTTTTGCTTCCGAGCTTACCGAAGGTTACGGAAACATTGTGTTCACTTTTGAGAACGAAAAACTTTTGACTCCGATTTTAAAAATTCCTAGACAGAAATCTGTTTCAGATATCAGGGAACATTTTTGGTCTCGTGTCTGTCTGTCTGTTGGTCTGTGTGTCCGCGCATTTTGAAAGGTCCGACGATAACTTGAGTAATTCTTGACCGATTTTGATAAAATTTGGTAGACATATTCATTTTACCAATGCCTAGGACAAGTACGTTGGACAACATTATCCGTTCAAGCGTTCACGCTTAATGCTCACGTAAACGTGAACTTCATATTTAAAATTGGAATTTTAGGCCGGGAAAAAATTCAAACTTCATCTATTTTATGAGACAAATACAATTTTTTAGTGAAACTAAGAGCGACTCTACGAAGTGTTAAAGATTTAAGTTAAGTTTTAAAGATCGCTAAAACTATTAATATTTTTTAGACAATAAACAATAAAGTAATATAACAATAAAGTACATGATAGGATGCGAGGAAGCTATGTGCCACACTAATTGGGAGTCTATTTTTTATTTTTATAATTAGCTACTTACTTAATGATTTATTGTCCTGTTGATTTTATTTTTATTTTTCTTTTTATCTTCATTGTTTTCTGTTTTAGCTCATGATAAAATTCTTAATCAAAGGAGAAAGCATTGTTTCCTGCTGGGCTCTCCTAAGATATTGGAATGTATACAGACTGTAAGTTTTTTTTCACTTAAGAATATTCAGCAATAATATTTGGTTTATTCTTATTATTTTTGTTGTTCGGTTTACTTTTTTGAGTTTGTGATCGAGCGTGATTCTTCATTTCAGGGATTGTAGCTTTGAAAAGTTGTTTCTTCTAACAATAACTGCAGTAAAAATTGGACCGATTTGGTCGATTTCCAAATCAGGAGTTGTTACAGGTGCATCTTAGCATTTGTGACAACCAAATAGTTTTTGGAAATTTTACATTTAATATTTTTTTAATATGGCACACAAATAAAAAAAGTTTTTAGTCGGCAGGACATTTTGTACATCTTTTAAAAGGTTTTGAAGAGTAAGAAAGTAATATACAGAGACGGGAAAAAGTCATAAACGTCATAGTCATATGATTTTGTCATAAAATAGCCATTTTACGTATAAACGTCATAAAATAAGGGTTTATTGGAATAAACGTAACAGAATAGCCTTTTTTTTTGTCAAATATGTAGCAAAAAGTTTTTGATTTCTTTTATTAAAACAAATTTTTATATTGAACATTCGTGGTCCGGTTCCAGGTAAAAGTGCAGTTCAAACAAAATACCCTTACACCAGCTTAGTTAAAGGCCTGGACTCTTAATTCCCTGATCACTTTCGGACTTAACTAATGCGCTTATGCATACCTGCAACTAGAGAGGTACCGAGGGTCATCCCTAATTCCAAACTAGGGCTCCTGATTGGCTCCTTCTTGGAACAAATCTTCCAATTAGAATCCAGGAAGATCAAGATAGATTCTCCAATCAGCCAATAGTAAACCCATTGGGTTGGGCAGTTTCCTGATTAGCTGTTCCAGAACTTAAGATTTTGTATATATTCATGGTAAGGGATTAGAATGTTTAATTGCTCATTTGATTTCTTACTCGTGTTACTTGTTTTTTTTTTTACTTGGGTTTCGTTGGTAAAAACAAAAAAAAGAAACCCTTATTGTTTTGTTTATGTATCTGTCAGTCTGTACAGTTCCAATAACATTTGAATCAAAAGAGATAGAAACATGAAACGTTCCAATATTAAAGATTGTTTTGAGGCGCACACAGGAAAATATTGTGAATTCAAAATAATCAGCTCAAATTCAAAATGGCGGATAACACACGTCACGCGATTTTATTTTTTTTAAATTTTGAGTGGGATATCAAATGAAAGGTATAGAAGAGTAGATTACAAAGTATATAACACTTAGCGAACACGTTTATTTTTCTACGCCATTTTGTCAAAAAGCATAAAAATTTGAATCATGGGTGGGAACACGCCCAGGTCATAGCTGCCCGAATGAAGGACGAAGAAGTTCGGAAATTGCCTGAGGAGTGAAAAGCAAATGAAGTGGTCATGCATGAAATTTGCTCCCAGCTCATCTGTGACGTCGAATGGTCTTTTTCCAAGTTTAAAATTCTACTGACGGACAAAAGAACCAATTTAACGCTGGATAATGTAGAACAACATAAGATTATTTTTTTCAACGTTGAAGAATTAGCATTCTGCTAATTATTATTATTTATTATATATTGTAAATGTAATTCTGTATTTATGAAATATTGAAATCTTTCTTTTGAACTGTTACCCTCCAAAATAACGCTAAATTTTCGATAATAAAGGCTAAATTTTCACAGTGAACATAAACGTCATACTTTATGCTAAAACGTCATAAAACAACCGATTTTCTAAAATAAAGGTCATAAAACAGGATAGTAAAAGTCATAGAATAAAGGCCATGAAATGGAAAAATAAAAGTCATAAACGTCCCGTCTCTGGTAATATATAACTATTAAATTTCACTCTTAATATTTTAAAGATGGCAACCAATATATTGGATGACTAAACAAAAAGTTTTTAGTCAGCATCAGCATGACAAGTTGTACATCGTTTTGAACGTCTTGAAGAATATTATTACAAAAGTCAATTAATTACCAGAATGTTGCATTTCAAGGGAAAGAGTTATTGATGAATTAAATTAGTAATAATTTAATGCTTACACCTTATTATTTTCAAGTACAAGTAGGAAGATTTGATGGATACCAAGGTGTAAGGAAAATAATTTTCTTAAGCCCCCCATCGACGACCCAACATGTTGGCCCAACCTCTACACAACACAACATGTTGGGTGTCCACCATCCACTACCGAGCATTTTGGGCCAATATCATTTGAACAATGGATTTTGAGTCGGCTATAGCTCTATGTGGTGGTTACTAAAAGGGTTTCTTCGTCCATAAAACTTCATAAATATATATATAAAATATGTAAATCATATATTATCTTTTAGTATCTTAGGTACGCACTTAGTTGGTTCTTTTAAGGGTAAACTGGGCGCCATTTTGGAAACGCGGTATATATTTGTGAACCAAATTTTAACACCTTTAAAATGATACCCAACTTCAAAATTTTTAAAAATAAAAATGTTGGGTCTCCATACTAACGGCCACCAAAAATGTCAAATTTAACTTCTATATATCAACTTCCGGAAATATCATTGGACCACAGAGAAGTATATTTATGTATTTTTGCCTTATTTTTAGGGTCGCATCTAATGGGGTAGTGCGGACTTTTTTTGCGTATTTTTTTCGGGGGTAAAATGGCCGCCATTTTCGAAACGCGATACATATATATTTGTAATTCAACTTTCAATACGTTTAAAATGATACCCAACTTAAAATTACAAAAATATAAAATATTGCGATCAAATCGCGAGATTTTCGCTTTTATAAACTTTTTGTTACAATCCGTAAACATTTCCATCTCTTTTCCAATAAATATTGCGTAGCTTTCTTTTCGAATATGTTTATTTATTGCAATATCTTTTATCATTAATATCCCAAAACAACGCTGGTCTCGATTTAGTTTTATAAATTTGGTCCAGAATTGTTTGTTGTCATTAAAAAACATTTTGGTATGAGAATCACACAACACACGAAAAAAAAATTCAGCTGTAGACGACAGAACACGAGACAGACAGAGGCCGTCAGGTGAGCCGCTCGACGGATCACCATCCACAACCCAACATGTTGGGAGTTGGGTTGGAGTTGGGGGTGCTGTCGAGCCCAACACCCAATTCAAAAAATCAGCCCAACATGTTGGGAGTGGCACCCATCCACGACCCAACATGGAGTTGGGGGGTGCTGTTGAGCCCAACACCCAATCCAACCAATCAGCCCAACATGTTGGGAGTGGCACCCATCCAAGACCCAACATGTTGGGTGAGCCGCTCGAACCCAACATGTTGGGTCGTGGATGGGGCTTTAAATAAGAGACATAATTATTTCTTTTTGATACGTTTCAACTCAACTCAGAGTCATCATCAGTCACTATGTATTTTCTAAACAAACAATATTTCAAACAATTAAATTAATGATATAAAATCATAATTATTGCTATTAAACTTGATTGATTAGTTTAAAAAAATAAAATTTAACAAGTTCCTATTATTTAAAAAATTACTGCATCCTATCAATTAAACCAAACTCAATAATATAAAAATCACTTATTATACATGTGAAGTTGGTGTGTATTAATTAACATCTAGCCTCCTTAACGAGGGCGTCAACGATTAAAAGAGATAACAATTAATTATACAATTAAACTAAATTTAAAACTAACCACTTTAAAACAACAATTTGTAAAAACCATACATCCACCAACACTTCATTTTTTGTCTATATCTAAAAGCAATTATATCATAGCTATAATAATGGGAAAGAGTTGTGAGAATTATGTAGTATTTATTTTGGTGACAGACTCAGCCTAAGAAACTTAAGAAACTTTTGACTTTCTATAGTCAAAAATTATTCTTACCCCTTCATATCATTTCGATCTAGTTTTTTACTTTACATCCAGAGAATAGTACTCATTAGAGAGTTCCATATATTGTCTCCACACCATTTATTAAATTTTAATTTAATCATGAAATACTGATATCAAGACATTTAAATAATGTTTCTTAAAAAAAAAATACTGCTTAGAAAGTGGAGGAAATGTGTTTATGCATTATATCAAACGACAAAAGGAAATGAATTCTATAAGGTAATTAAAATTAAACATCCTCTCTAGCTTTTCATGTTTTTAAAATTCCATCATTTAGAAATAACACAATTATTATTTGTGTAAATTATTCCTAATGTCTTTTATATTATTTAGTTGTAATTTTAATAACCTGATATTTTATGTTTCAGTTATTTAAATGTTGTCAATCAATGACTTCAATATGGAAACTACTGCAGGTGAAGCATTTGATGCATGAAATTAACACTGCGCTATCAAATTTCGAATTGCAATATCAAGACTGTATTAATGAACTAGCAGAAGATCTGTTGCAACTTGGAAAAGATCACAACTTTACAAATAATGTCAACTGTAAGTACAGTTCTGTTGTGATTACATTTTTATTTTATTTATTTTAAGATAGGACATAACGGTGTAAGTTAATACATAATTTACGAGGGCGTCCTCTAAGATTAATTGTTCCTCCTGGGTTGTAGTCCAGTCAAATTAGAAAATAACTTTGCAAAAAATCCCAAAGTTTTGGAAAGTGGCTTAAAATGTTCTAACTAAAATTAATTTATTAAACTGAATTAACTTTAATTCAAGCACAAAATGAAGCCTTTAGACAAAATAGTTCTGTTGCAATTGTAAAAAAAAAAAATAATAATAATAAATTAACCTAAACCACTTTAGTCCTAACTAATCCCCTAATCCTACTTTTTTTATTACCTAATTTTGAGCGCTTGTAACTCAAAAACGGTTGGAGATAAAAAAAAAGTTTTAAGGACTATTTTTATTGGAAATTTAATGAAGAACCAATTTTTACATAACCATAATTCGCCTAATGTCGATACTTTTAAAGATATTTGGTAAAAAGGAAAAAAAAACACCTATTGCCTCCCTTGGGGGGGGGGCAGCTCCCCCCTCACCCTCGGGGACTTTTAGTCCCTTGGGGGGGGGGGGGNCAATTAATAAAACTGAGTGGTTTTCATACAAGAATACATTTCTCTGTAAACCTGATTTATTTATTTATTTATTTCGTACCACATAAGTTCTCTGGCATTCCCCATTCCCCTGAGAACTCAGGCTACTTGGAATTGAATGGGGTGGCGTCCAAATATTATTTCTTTAAGCAGAAAGACCAACCCAGCCCATATTCCAGCCGACTTGAGACGGGCTATAATTTAAATCAACCTATTGTAGAGCCCATTGGTTTTGGTGGCTACAAGACAGGAAAGACATACGAACATTTTGAGCCACTTTCCAAAACTTTGGGATTTTATGCATAGTTTCCCCTTTTTTTCATCTAATTTGACTGGACTATTGTATTTAAAAAGCTTCTTAACGCTCCTATTCTTCCTATTTTTTATATTTATAATTTTTTTGAACATATTATCAGTTAGAACCTTCTTGTTTTAATTATTCAGTTATTAGAGACCCCAGATATTTAAAATTTCAAAATACTCTCTTTCTACAACAAATTCCATTACCTCTCTAAATCTATAATTTTAATTATTTATTCCTTTAATTTATTCTTCTATTTAAAGTAGATCATCAAGGTTTTAGTGAGAAGATAAGTTATTTAGACCATCATTCAGTTTTTCTATATTTTACAACATTTCTATTTAAACAACATGCCAGAAATGTTTTAGGCATGATTTTGCCCTAGAGGGAGGAGAAATATAGAAGAACTGAAAGGTGGTCTGCATAACTTATCTTATCACTCAATGCCCAACATTAACTAGATTTTCTTCGTATTTTACTGCCTCTATTAGGAATAAAACCTGTTTTAAAATAAAGCCTATTTTAGCAATAGAAGGTGCAAACTTACTGCTTCTATTAGGAATAAAACCTGTTTTAAAATAAAGCCTATTTTAGCAATAGAAGGTGCAAACTGAAGATAGAGAACAGGATAATGTTCAAATTAATTAATTATAGGACCAGTCGTCAAATTGACGAGTTCACATTTTAGGAATAACTTAAGCTACTCTACTTTATAAATAAGAACAATTATTATTTATTATTGGTTGTCGAATTCAAAACCATTTACTTAAGTGATACCTTAAGTGTGACTTAACTAGTGACCATTATTAGTGAACATAACAGCTTAGCTAAATATTAAGTGTGAATACGTGTAAACGCTTAATAAAAATTAATTCACTTAATATTTAGTTAATCACTTAACAAAATAATACGTGTAAATCGGCCTTTAGCAACATAATTAAACATATTTACAATATTTGTCCAAAACCTCCTTTAGTGGTTACCACCTGTTACCATGTTTATAAAGTAGCAACATTACTTTTAGAAAGTAAACATTTTAGTAAGGATTGAACCTATGGCTACAATTTGAGAATTTTGATAGTTAATTTATTTAAAACTATATTGCTTGTATTACTTTAATTAATATCATTATTAATTATTTGTCTTTTTTTTACAGTTAATTACCTCTGCGATGAAATCTTCCATAATATGCCAGGAAATTGGGAATAAGTTTGAATTTTGATCTAATTATGTGCTTCCAAAATTAATTTATTATTTAAAACATGTTACAGGAAAAATTAGGTTTAATTTGGAGGGTTTTTTTTTTTACTATTAAAAATTAAAAAAAGCCAACATAATATAATTTAGTTTGCGATAATAAATAATCGCATATTTATTTTTTATATAATGTTTTTGTGCAATATGTAAATAAAAATTAAATGTGTGAATAATTTATTAAGTGCAGAATTAATATTGAAATGTGCTGTGTGTTCAATAGAAGTTAAGAATACAGGGTTTTTTCTCTAATTACTCCCTCAGTTTGATATTTATAGTAAAATTGTAACAATTAAAATCAGAGTAAAATAAAATTAAAAGTTACTTAATTTATTTATTGGCAAATTAAAATAAGAATATTTAATTAAGAGAAATCGGTTCAATACAACTCATAATTACAAGGTACATTATTACTTTGTCCAGTATTTTCCATTGGTTACATTTAATTATTATTGAAAATTTTATCAAAATTTACAATGTGCAGGGAATCGAATTGGATTCCCATACCGACTGGGAATAGAAACATAGTCCAGGAGATGGCGTGCAAAAAAGTGTCAACATCAAGCTAGAATTTTGTGTATAAGTAAAGGTTTTGCTGCCTTTTAAGAATATATGGTCGGATAAGTTCGTCTGCGGGACATAGCTTGTCAATAGGCATTTGAAAAAAACAAACCGGTGGAGAGCGGCCCTTTTTGGTGGACAATGTGATTTTTATGATCCTGAGTATGAACTTAGTAGACCAATTATCAAGTTAGTCACTAACAGACTCAGTGGTAGTTTATCACTTAATAGGTTACTTATAGTCCAGGAGATAGTCTGCATAAAAGTGTCTGACTAACGTCAAGCTAGAATTTTGCATTCAAGTCAATCTTTTAACGCCTTTTTAGAATATGTGGTCGGCTAAGTTCGTCTGCGGGACATAGCTTGGCAATAGGCGTTTGAAAAAACCAAACCGGCAGAGAGCGGCGATGTCTCACCAATTATGGTGGACAGGATCATGATTTTCATGATCCTGAGTACAGAATTAGTTAGTAGACCAAAAATCAAGTTGATGTTATTTTCACACTTGATAGGTTAGTTATTTAAATATTACTAAAAATCAACGTGGTCACCTGTCAAGGGACAAACTAACATCAACTTGATTTTCGGTCTACTAACTAATTCTGTACTCAGGATCATTAAAATCACATTGTCCACCATAATTGGT
>KZ652802.1:112529-129957 GCA_001010745.2 Gerris buenoi | reverse complement strand
TTTTTTTTTTTTTTTTTTTTTTTTTTTTTTTTTTTTTTTTTTTTTTTTTTTTTCAAATGCCTATTGCCAAAATGTCCCACAGACGAACTTAGCCGACCATTATATTCTTAAAAGGCACCAAAACATTTACTTAACATCAAAATTCTAGCTTGATGTTAGTCAGACACTTTTTTGCACGTTACCTCCTAGACTAACATGTCTAATCAACCACACTTTTATTTCCTAGTAGGATCACAATATTAGGATGTAAGGAAACTTAAATGTTGCCACACCTAAGTGGCAGACTATTTTTAACTCTGTCAATAAACTGTTGCTTTGTTTTTAATTAAATTAATGTGAAATTTTTTAACTGATTGTATAATTTATTGCTTTGTAAATAATACGTTTAATAATTTAGTGTTATATACATAATATTAACTTAAATGTTTTTTTTTTAACTAAAGAATTATACAGTTATTTTATTACTTCCTGAAATTAGAAGTTAGTTTATTTATGTATTTGTATATTTCTGTTGATTATTGTGAATGTTATTTTAATGTCCTTTCTTATTGATAAATTTAATGAAAGAAGAAAGTATTATTGTATACTAAATTATTTTTATTTATTTTAAAATTTAAAAAAAGTATAATTTTATCTATCCAGGAGTATATGTTTGTTCTTGACCAGAAACTTTGTCTCCCTATTAAGTGTCCTAATAACTTTTTAGTGGTAATTTATGTTACAGTACAAACTATTTTGACTTTTAACCTAAGCTATAGACAATTTTTTTATTGGTGATCAGAAATCATTTTGTGTTTAATGAATTTAAAATAAACAAATAGAATTAACCTAATAGCCCAGGAGCCAGGTCGAGGTGGAAAGTATTCTAAACTTAATGAAATTTTTACAGGTAACTCAGGGGTCCTCTGGGATGTCTATGCTGAGTTTTGACCTTGTGGCCCTTGTGCTAACTTGGGGAGGGGGTAAAAAACCCCAATTTTTCCGCTATTTTTTCGGTTTTTCGCCTCTAACTCGAAAACTACGCGTCAAACAAAAAAAAATATACTAGTACAAAGTTAAAGAGCATCAAATTTCCGATAAAAATCACTGGTCATANTAAAAATTTTGGGTCTCCATACTAACGGCCACCAAAAATGTCAAATTTAACTTCTATATATCAACTTCCGGAAATATCATTGGACCACAGAGAAGTATATTTATGTATTTTTGCCTTATTTTTAGGGTCGCATCTAATGGGGTAGTGCGGACTTTTTTTGCGTATTTTTTTCGGGGGTAAAATGGCCGCCATTTTCGAAACGCGATACATATATATTTGTAATTCAACTTTCAATACGTTTAAAATGATACCCAACTTAAAATTACAAAAATATAAAATATTGCGATCAAATCGCGAGATTTTCGCTTTTATAAACTTTTTGTTACAATCCGTAAACATTTCCATCTCTTTTCCAATAAATATTGCGTAGCTTTCTTTTCGAATATGTTTATTTATTGCAATATCTTTTATCATTAATATCCCAAAACAACGCTGGTCTCGATTTAGTTTTATAAATTTGGTCCAGAATTGTTTGTTGTCATTAAAAAACATTTTGGTATGAGAATCACACAACACACGAAAAAAAAATTCAGCTGTAGACGACAGAACACGAGACAGACAGAGGCCGTGTCAGGCGAGCCGCTCGACGGATCACCATCCACAACCCAACATGTTGGGAGTTGGGTTGGAGTTGGGGGTGCTGTCGAGCCCAACACCCAATTCAAAAAATCAGCCCAACATGTTGGGAGTGGCACCCATCCACGACCCAACATGGAGTTGGGGGGTGCTGTTGAGCCCAACACCCAATCCAACCAATCAGCCCAACATGTTGGGAGTGGCACCCATCCAAGACCCAACATGTTGGGTGAGCCGCTCGAACCCAACATGTTGGGTCGTGGATGGGGCTTTAAATAAGAGACATAATTATTTCTTTTTGATACGTTTCAACTCAACTCAGAGTCATCATCAGTCACTATGTATTTTCTAAACAAACAATATTTCAAACAATTAAATTAATGATATAAAATCATAATTATTGCTATTAAACTTGATTGATTAGTTTAAAAAAATAAAATTTAACAAGTTCCTATTATTTAAAAAATTACTGCATCCTATCAATTAAACCAAACTCAATAATATAAAAATCACTTATTATACATGTGAAGTTGGTGTGTATTAATTAACATCTAGCCTCCTTAACGAGGGCGTCAACGATTAAAAGAGATAACAATTAATTATACAATTAAACTAAATTTAAAACTAACCACTTTAAAACAACAATTTGTAAAAACCATACATCCACCAACACTTCATTTTTTGTCTATATCTAAAAGCAATTATATCATAGCTATAATAATGGGAAAGAGTTGTGAGAATTATGTAGTATTTATTTTGGTGACAGACTCAGCCTAAGAAACTTAAGAAACTTTTGACTTTCTATAGTCAAAAATTATTCTTACCCCTTCATATCATTTNGCTTTACTGGGTTTGAATGTACACTGGGCAGTGTATCAATTAATAAAACTGAGTGGTTTTCATACAAGAATACATTTCTCTGTAAACCTGATTTATTTATTTATTTATTTCGTACCACATAAGTTCTCTGGCATTCCCCATTCCCCTGAGAACTCAGGCTACTTGGAATTGAATGGGGTGGCGTCCAAATATTATTTCTTTAAGCAGAAAGACCAACCCAGCCCATATTCCAGCCGACTTGAGACGGGCTATAATTTAAATCAACCTATTGTAGAGCCCATTGGTTTTGGTGGCTACAAGACAGGAAAGACATACGAACATTTTGAGCCACTTTCCAAAACTTTGGGATTTTATGCATAGTTTCCCCTTTTTTTCATCTAATTTGACTGGACTATTGTATTTAAAAAGCTTCTTAACGCTCCTATTCTTCCTATTTTTTATATTTATAATTTTTTTGAACATATTATCAGTTAGAACCTTCTTGTTTTAATTATTCAGTTATTAGAGACCCCAGATATTTAAAATTTCAAAATACTCTCTTTCTACAACAAATTCCATTACCTCTCTAAATCTATAATTTTAATTATTTATTCCTTTAATTTATTCTTCTATTTAAAGTAGATCATCAAGGTTTTAGTGAGAAGATAAGTTATTTAGACCATCATTCAGTTCTTCTATATTTTACAACATTTCTATTTAAACAACATGCCAGAAATGTTTTAGGCATGATTTTGCCCTAGAGGGAGGAGAAATATAGAAGAACTGAAAGGTGGTCTGCATAACTTATCTTATCACTCAATGCCCAACATTAACTAGATTTTCTTCGTATTTTACTGCCTCTATTAGGAATAAAACCTGTTTTAAAATAAAGCCTATTTTAGCAATAGAAGGTGCAAACTTACTGCTTCTATTAGGAATAAAACCTGTTTTAATAAAGCCTATTTTAGCAATAGAAGGTGCAAGCTTACTGCTTCTATTAGGAATAAANTACTTAAAAAAAACTTTTATAAGTTTTCCTCGTAAAATGCACAGTTTTATCGCTATTTGACTCTGAATCTCTCAAATTTAGCATTTGACGAACAGAGGGTAAGCTCGGTCCGTAATGGTCGTACAGGAATTATAAATAAAGGTTTTTCTTTCTTTTTTTATAGGCTACAATTTTGTTTTATACAGTTTTTATTTTGTTATTTTTTTTTAAATGCATATTTTCTGAGTTATTCGCGAAAAACCAATCAAAAACGTTGAATAACTTTTACTTTCAATCGCGAATAACTCGAAAAATATTAATTATACAAAAAATAATGTATAGATCATTTTTGACTTAGAATTAGCTTTTCCATCGATTTCTGTGGTTAAATAAAATAAAAAAATTTCACCCTCGAGATGGGGTGGCAACCACCCCCAGGGTAATAGCGCCCNTTTTGTTTCCAAATAGGCGGCCATTTTACCCCCCTAAAAATTAAAACAAAACGCAAAAAAAATCCCCCCCCCCCTACTCTACCCTATTAGGACAGGTCTTAAAAATATGCGTGCCTGTGGTCCATTGATATTTCTGGTAGTTGATATAAATGAGTCAATTATTAAAAATTTTAGGGGACCGTAACTAGGGGGCCCCAAAATGTTTGTCATTTGAAAAATTGAAGTTGGGTATCATTTTAAAGGTATTGAAATTTAATTCACAAAAATATATCGTGTTTCCAAAATAGCGGCCATTTTACCCCTAAAAGAATTCAATAAGTGCATACCGAAGATAGAAAAGAATAATAATACATGCACATCTTGATTTTTAAAAGTAAACAATAGATATTTTTGTTTAAAAAAATAAATAATAATAATAATTAATTCTTATGACCGACGCCCTTTTACTAACTTGCTAGCAAGTACTTGACGGGATTTTTTTACATTCATGCATGAGTTAATGCTCAAATCACCTAGTTACAATACAGTCAAACTGAAAGTGAAAGACAGGATTTAAAAGAGCTTCAGTACATGGTTCCAGAGATTTTATAGAAGGCAATAAATGCTATAAGAATAAGAGCTTCTGGTTGAATGACGTGGTATGTGTTTAACCTTTAAAAGATTTTAAATTATATTTAAGAGGGAGGAATACAAGTTTTACTGATAGTTCCTCCATCAATTACTGGTTACACACAGCAGCACTGTACAGAGCATTGAAACTCCGTTGACTTTTTGAACGCTTGATATCTTCATACACCGTTATCTGGCTGTTATGTTATCAATATTTTTAAGATTCTATTCTTGCTAATCGTAAATTTGACATTAATTTACATACAATTTATTATTCAATATTGTCGTGTTCTTAAAATGAATATTCAATTTAAATACGGTTGGTTTTCGTTGTAGTACTTGGGTTTCATGTCGTAAGTTTTATTTTCAGTTTAACATTTAATTTTACTTTGTTTTTAACGGAGCCATGGCTGAGAATGCAGCTCATTTGTCGTCGGCACCTCAGAAAAACCCTTCGCTTTTCGAACTGATCGCTCAAGAATCGCTTATGACTTCACTTCAAGCCTCGACCAAGGTCCTTTTCGATGTTTTACGTTTCAAAAACAATAAATACGAATGGTTAAGCAAGTGGCACGAGGAAATCTACTTGTGTTGCAATTGTTTTTTACAATATTATTATTTGAAGAAGTGCGGAGGTTCGTTTTCCGAAGCCTTTTACAACTTGAGGAGAGTCTCCAGCCAAGATCCGTCGAAAATAAACCTTACTTCTAGAGAAAACATGAAATCTTTGTTAATTTTAGTCGCTTTACCTTACGTTATGGACAAACTTAAAGTATACGTCGATAAATGGCAAGCGGAGCATCAGAATTTAAACACAAACTCGGATAGGGTTAAAATTATGAAATCTCTGGCTAATTGTTACAAATACGCTAGTATGTCTTATGAAACTTTAAAACTCGTCAAGTTATTCGCTTATATGGCAGGTAAATCGACGACCCACTCTCCACTTTTGGATATAGCCGGAGTTAGAATTGTCTACCAGACAGACAACTCTATGAAGTTCCCATCTTTCTCTTGGAAAGACGTTCTCCTTTCTATGTTCAGGACACCTCCTGAAGATATCGATATGAAATCCATCTTTATAAAAATCTTTTGCCAAAGTCTTGAATTCGGTGCTTTCTTCATTCAGTTTATGTCATGGTGGCATACAGACAAAAACAGAGCTCAGATGAGCAACTACCCTGTTCCATCGGCTCCGCATTCCAGAAGAAATGAAAACAGCCTCAAGTATAATGGACTCTGTCCGATCTGCATGAGGAAGAGAAGAGTAGAGGTCGTCCTTCAAACTTCAGGCTACGTTTTCTGCTACAAATGTATTTTAGACGTCATTAACAAAACAGGCAAATGTCCTGTTACCGGACTCCCCTCGACTACAAAAGACTTGATTAGGGTTTACGATGCTGTTTTGTAAACAAATTATGTTTAGCTATTTAATATAGTTTTTAATTTGATGAGTGGTAAATATTTTATGTGTGGCATATATGAGACGAAGCAGGTCTGGAAACGTTTGATTTCTTATAGATACATTATTCACTATACTCGAAGAACTTATTCTTAAATTTTCCAAATTACATACTTTTTTGCTGTGGTGGCTCCAAACTTAATATTTCAAACTCAAGTGGTAACCGTTTCAAATTTAAATATCTTCTTTTGGACATTATATTACAATGGCTAGATTAAGAAATTTGTTGTTAATCTAATCAATCATACCTCTAAGAAATGTTTTAAAAGTCTTAAGTCATATTACATTACCTCTAGATAGGAATGCTTGTAGGAGTCAATAGTGAAGGATGTCCAAGTATAATATGGTAATAAACCTTCAAGGTAGAAATACCAACTGTAGGAGAGTTCTGAAGTGAAAACTGCAAAGAACCATGACCATCAGATGGATACCTGTTGCCATCTAAGAGTGTATAGGAATTAAGTTAGTCAAGCCTAGCATTGTGGAGATCTTCAATATTGAAACTTTCTGTATGAATGCTAAGTGTGCCTTGTAGAAATAGTTATTAATCGAGTGTTTGAATCCTTGAAGGGTAAGAAGAAGAAGACTAATCTTGGTTCATGCTATGTAGCAATGTTTCGGCAAGTCTGGAAATACTTATTTATTGTAAGCATGACCCACATAATATTACATTGATAATTGATAGTGTTACGGAATTTATCTGTAGTAATTTTACCTCTATCCTATACATTTAATTCCAGTTCTCAAGCGGAAGAGTAGTGAATTATAAAGGTAGTATAAATACTGTGTTTCAATGGGGTAACTAGTAGGTCACCACATTAATTTCCTATATAATTAATAATACACAGTAGAAGTAATTGTGTTAGTCAACATATGATGTATGAGAACAAAATCTGAGCTAAAAGCAGTAGATTTACGGCATGCAGGTTTTTTTTACCCATCTAAGAGTGTATTGGAATTAAGTTAGCCAAGCTTAAATCGTGGAGATGTTAAATATTAAAACTTTTATTTAGCGGGGTAAACACACGCATGTGTAAAATCAATTAAAACAACATGAATAGTTTGGTAGTTTTACAGGTATAAGTTCTTTTCATCAAGATTTTGTGTAACTAAATATAATTAATTAAATTATAATTAATAGCCGTCAATCGGTAAAATGTTTCAAAGCCACTTTAGAAACGTGGGCCCTGATATGTGTTAACCAGTTAATCAACCTCTGCACATTATTTATCTGTTTTGAAATTTAATATTATTACAATGATAACCCAACGACTGAACGAACCTTATTTTATATTTTATTAATTTATAAGATAACAAGCAACATTGAGGGTTCTGCACACAAACATTACTTAGGTTCCTACGCCACCAAGAAAATTAGGAATATGTGGTGTCTATACTTATGCCATTATTTTTTTTAAAACTGAGAGCTCTGATTAGCCAACATATGTGAGGGAAAAAAATAAAGCCACTAGGTCGTTATTTTAGGGTTATCCAGTGATATTTTTGTTTACCTAGTTGGTCATACCTACTACCCGCCAAAATCTCGACCTTTCATTGGCTCCCCTCCTGGTTTTTATTTTTTTTCCCTACGCTGCCGAAGAATAAAGTATTGTGACATAACTATAGTTTGCCAGCTCTATTGTGGAGTCTCGTATAAAAGTAATGGATATAGCTCAATATGTTAAAATAAATCCATAAAACACAAAAACGTTACCAGTTGCAAAAAAGCAAGCCACACATGAAATATTACTTTTTTCTAAAAAGGAAAAGTAAAAAAGGAAAAGTTTCTAAAAAGCAAATAGTTTTTATCGACTTTAACGAGATAATCACAATTTTACGTAAAGCAAAATTATTCTATTAATTTTAAATAATTTTTACTTGACAAAACTAGTTTTTTAAAATGCTCTTAATTATTATTATTATTATTTACACTTTTGTTTTCTTTAAGGGGGTTTATATTACTATAATATAGATAGGCACATTCCTTTTAGTTTAGTTATATTTTTTTAATGTTTTAAAAGGTCTAGGTTGGTTAGGTATAGAAGAAGAATATGTATATTTCTATTAACCCAATATAGGTAATAAATAAATATAATGTGATTTAATTTGTATTTGTTTATTATGTATAATTATTTTATTTTTAGTTTAGATTGTACTATTAATTAAATGGAAAGTGATAAGTTTTGCCAAAAAAAAGTGACATTGACTGTAACAAAAAAGTAATGTTTCAATGAACAAATATTTTTATGATATTATTTTCGATTTTTATTTCCATTTTAAATGCATTTCCTCTTCACAGTTAACATGTTTTTGTTATTTTTCATTAATATGTTACGATTAAATAGTTTAAAATTCTATTCTGTTTTGAACTTAACAATCCATAAAATTGATTTTTCTCTCTTGTTTTCTTATTTTTTAAAAATTAAATAAAAAATATTGATTAAATAATTGTGAATACTTATTTGTATTAAATTATTTTTGTATTATTAACACGTTGTATATGATACATTGCCTTATTATATTTTTTTGAATGTGAGTACACTAAAGTATATATCTTTTTTGCTTTTTAATAAATGAAAAATTAAAAAAGGCAATACATTCTTTACATGGAGGAAAAAAATGTGAACCTTTATATAAGGCAGTAAAAGGTAATGTGTATAATTCACACCACTTGGAGTTCAATTGAAGATTAATAATTAATGCTGAAGTAAGCAAATACAAAAATTTAGTTTTTGATATTTTTATGTTTTGGATATGGTACATAACTCGAAAAAGTGTTACTCGAAATCGTTACCCGGTGTATGAAGGAGTTAGAAGGATGTAGGAGGTGTGCACAGTCTGTCTCCAGCTGTAGTGCCTCCCTCTACCGCGCTTCCTATGGCCAAAGAGATTTATACGTTATCAGGTAGTTACGAAACCATAAGAGGTCTGCTATCAACTCTCTGCCCTCTATCGGCATACCCCTACCGCCAAGGGCTATAATACATCATCCTTGCCCTACCGCGCTTCTCAGTCGAATAGACATATTCGACTAGGAACACATATTCGACTAGGAACACATATTCGACTAGGAATAAGGACTTGTTTCATACTAACTACCATCGTACCAGCTATGGTCAGAGCAGTACAATGGATCAAGCCATGGACCTTTTTAATACATTTTTAGGAGATACTGATCCATTCTTTGAATCTTTAAATGTTTTTAAGAAATGCCTAAATTTTAAGAAAATCAATTCTATATTTAGTTAACTTGTGCCTTAAATTTTGACTGTGCTTCCTTTTAGGCTGAAATTGCCTGTTAGCACTACAATCTTAAAAAATAAATAAAAAATGAATCTCACAGGGTAATCATCGGGTCCTGCCTTCTATTACAAGGGAGGATTGATAACTAAGGTCTCCCAATTTTTATGTGTAATTCAGGAAGAAATTAAAAATTAATAATTAGCATAAAAGTGAAGTAAATTTATTTGACTTTCAAGGAAAATTATCATTTTTTTAACATAATCACCGTTTATTGTAATAAACTCCTCCAAATGTGAAATCCATTTTTTCAATCTATGTTTAACAATTCTATGTTTTGTTTTGTAATCCATGACAGCTCTTCATCATCTGAAGTCAAAAGTTTTGACTCTTAAGCAGTGGCGATCCTTAAACTCATCATTGTTGCTCTATCTAGCAACAGCTCCTTAACTCCTTTACATATATAGATTCGTGTTTGGGCTTTTTCTTGTTCGTACCTTATTTTACACTCAACAAAACCCAACACCTGCAGTCTTGACGAATCAGCCGTCATTAATTTCACTGCACACTGCTGAATATGCTTCATCGGGTATTTGCAGGTATTTAAAAAATCTTCACCTGCAACAGAAACTTCTGCACCAGTGTCCGGTGTAGCCTGGCATTTTGAGAAGAATTTATTTTCATCTAGCTTGACCTCTACCTCGATGCTACGTGAGCTTTTCATTTTGTTGTTACTTTTGACAGTCTTAACTATTGAACAACTAACTGTCTCATTTTCACTAGATGCGTCGTTGAGAGCCTGGACTTGCCTCGACCTGCAGCACTGAGAGTAGTGCCCCTGAGTATTGCACTTTTTGCACGTAGAGTTTCGTGCGGGGCATTCTTTTAGGGTTTTATGCCAACTACTGCTGCATGGGCTACACCTCCTTCTGTTTTGAGCCCCGGTCTCCTCTATTTTCTGGACTGTAGTGTTTTACACAGCACACCACCGCTACTTAACTTGAGACCCTGTCCCTCGTTGCCACTTGATTTAAAAATACCAGCAACACAACATTCAGTATTTATAAGCAGGGCGATGGTGTTTTTTTAGCTCTCTTATTTCTGAGGCAATCCGAGCATACATTTCTTTATGGGACTCCGGTTCCTCCTTCTCTTCCTTTCTTTGTGCTTTTGACTTTGACATCTTTTTTTTCTTTTTTACTGATTAAAAAGAAATAACTTTTGTTTCTTACCTTTGATATTTTGGTATTGAATTTTCTTAATTACCAAACTGCGCCATGTTATGTTCGAATTACATACACGAACATTATTAAGTTTTATTAGAATACTTTATTTTATATTTTATTTATTTATTGTTTTATCAGGGTGTCAGACAACTAGGTCATATACACCCAATGTTTTATATTTTATAAAGTGAACATTGTCATGTCATATGTCAATACAATCTTATAAATAATACAAGTATATTACAAAGGCGTTCTTTCATCTTGGGGAAAAGCCAAAAGTCTGATAGACTGGTCCATAAAAGGTCCTTTGGGTTCTTAAAGGTCAACATTTTTCAACAAATGATGAAGTGAGGTCACATATTAAAAAAACAAAACGTAGAATTTTTCGTCAACAGATTGAAAAAATGGATTTCACATTCGGAGGAGTTTGTTACATTAAAGAGTGATTATGTTAAAAAATGACACCTTTTCTTGAAAGTTACATGAATTTACTTCACTTTTTATGTAATTAATAATTTTTATTGCTTCCTGAATTACAAATAAAAATTTAGAGACCTTATATTGTATTTTCCCACGTTTATTTATAATTTATCTGTGGTTTGTGAATTTTGGGCTCTGATCTGACAAAGGTAGAATAAATCAGAAGTTTAGCTATTTTTATTTAGTATTTAAGGAAAGTTGCTTGCAAGACTAGGAAAGATCTAGTGTGAAACACCATGATTCGAGTTGGACTGGACACCTACCTTTCACCCCTATAGGATAGAAAATGCTGTTACGCTAACAGAAACATGATGTCATAAACTTCAGTGTGGTTGTACACATTGAAATACCATAAACACACATTTACTAGTAGCGTGAGGGATAGGTGCTGTGGCAGCAGATGAGCTTAGTCTGTTCTCACCTTAAGAATCCTAGAATCAAGATGTAAAGCTCGTTTCACACTGTACAGTTTTGACCATACGGCAAAAAAGTACAGAAAATTATTTAGTAAATGGTGACTGAGTAACGTGAAAGTGGCTGCATGCTCTTCTTGACTCCTCAAAAATAATTTTGTCTTACAGTAAAAAACCGAGTCCTAAGGGAAGAAAAAGATAGTTTACATCATAGATACATCTAGTTTACATCATATAAATAAAGAAAGGATAGTCACTATTACAGGCCTAAAGACGGTGAAACATAGAAATCCTTCTGTTCATCCTCACAATTGATTGGTGGACAAAGAATCAAGTAAGTAAAGTAAAATTTTAAATCTCCAAAACGCATTAAGTGTGATGCTCCAGAAGCTTTTTAAAAATTAAATGAAACCATACTTGTTTTTGATGGATTTCTTAAAATATGTGCAAATGGCAGTGTCTACTAAATAGTTTGAAAAATAAAGAAAAACACAAGGTGAGGCGTGGGAGCTTTCTTGTTTAAAAAAAATTAAGCTGAAATGTTTCAATCAACTGAAATGCTTTTCAAAATGTTTTAGTCCAATTTTTCGCCTATCACACAATATAGGAGCTTTGACTTTACACCGTTTTAAAAAGAATATCTTAAAAGTTGCCCTCCATTGTCAATACACTGATACAGTCAAATTCGGTAGTGTTTGGTCCACTCTTTCATGCATGCCTAGCAGTATTATGGCCATTTCAGCTCTGATGTTGTTCTGCAGGTCTTCTAGGGGCTGTGGATGATTGCTATTAACCAGGGGTTTGACATAACCCCACTGGGGGGCTAGACCAGACAAAAACATTAAGGACAGTTTACGTCCCATCTCAGGAACACTAGCCGATGGTGAAGCCTTGTTTTAAAAATTAATTGAAACCCTGGTGGTGTAAGCTTTGGCCTTATCCTGCTTTGGTCGGGGAATCAAAAGTATGTCTGGATGAGCATAGGCGAGTTAATCGATGGTCATTCATCCCTCGACCTCTTTTAATCTTTTAAAACCTTAGTAAATCATCTATATGGGGCTGGGGGTAATGAAGGCAATGACATATTACAAACTTTAAACTTCTTTAATATTAATTTAATTGTAAAAATAAATAAATAAATAAAATATATATAAACCTTTTAACTTAAAGTTTGAAGTTTTTTGTTTGGAAAATATTTCTAATACAATTATCTAAAGCCAAACATATCTGGTTTTGAAGGCATATGGGCCTAATTAATTAACTTTTAGCAAAATTAAATGTGATGTTCATAGCTGTTAATCTATGCTAGTGTTAGAATAACTTATCAAAAGCCTTCTAATAAAAATAATTCAACTTAATTACCAGACATAATTTTAACAGGGTGAAAAATAATTGAAGTTTGGCTTCATTATTTTTTCTGCACATTGCATCTTCTAATCTTCTGAAAACCGATTTATCTTAGATTATAACTCTGTTACAGTTAATTCATTTTAATACGTCCATTTTTCTTTATAAATATCTATAAATAAAAAAATATGTCTATAGACAATTTATTATAACTTAAAGATATTTTCTTCCAAGTTCGTTTTTATTTCACACAGTGAATATCACAATTTGTAATTGATCTTCGTCTAGTTTATTTTGAATTTAGCGCTGCTTGGTCTTACTCCAAAAAGTTAGTTATATTACGAAATTCGATCCTGATAAATTAATAATTTTACATATATATTATAAATTAAAATTACTGAATCAATATAATTTAAATTTAGGAATTTTTATACAGATTTTCTTGAATATTCCGGTGTAAATTGGCTTGATGTGAGGGGGAGGGGGGTTGGTGTCGGTGGTCACGTGACCCGCAGTCAGATGGTCCCTGGGTCGGCTTTTGGCGTTGTCCGACTTCTTCCATCGGATTTTTTGTTGTGTTAATTTTTTTTGTTCTAGTTTATTTAATTTTTTAATTTGTTACAACGATGTTTTTACTACGTTAAACGTATTAGTTAAATGTGGCGGTTTCCATCCGAATCTGTTAGTCCTTTAGTAGTTGTTCGCGTTTAAATTAATCTTTAAGTTTCAAATGTGTGAATTTTTCTAAATTTGCCTTCCGGCCTTTATATTTGTTGCCGCCATATTTATTTGTTTTTTGGCTACTATTTATTTCAACAATTTAGGAAATAGGGGTTTTTCGATGGAAAATATTGGTGAGTATGATTGATTTTATTTATTAATTCGCTATTCTTTCTTGTTCTGTAATTTTAATTTAGGTTCGAGGATAGAAGTTTACGAGAATTTTGACGAAGTTACTTTTCGCCGTGGAGTTGGGGCCATAGTCGGTTTGTCAAATCTCAAATTTACTACTTGTCGCCAAGCAGACATCAATACTTTGCCTGTTTGTTATTTCAACTATTAATGTTTCCTTACGTCTTACCCAATCATTTTCGATCTTATTATTTTAATTTCTTCAAAATTGTGTAGGTACATGTGACGACTCATAACGGACCGACGTTATCACCCGCTGTTCGAATTTAACCCTTTTTCAATATCTTTCAACGTTTCTTTGAAAAACGTGACATAATTTTTATAAATATCGGTGTTTTTCTTTAAAATAATTACATATTCTTGAGGAATCATCTTCGAATGCTTGCTTGGTTTGCTAAGTAGGTACTTGTGATCAGCTGTTACTCCTAGAGAATTATCAAACATTACTTGTTGGGCTAACCAACTTGCTGCTAGGGCTCGAATCAATTTATTTAGCATTTTCATCGTATATTATCTTAAATTATTAATTTAGAAAATGTCAGTCTGGGAATTACAACCTCTTTTGATAGAATTAGTGTATATGAAATAACTTAATTTTTTTTTGTTGTACCTGCTTAAAGTGTAAGTTAAATAATGAAAAAGCTATAAGCTATGCTGCAAGAACTATTGGTAATTTGAGGGGAGTGCAGTTTCGAACCTCGTAGCTCCTTGATCTTCCATCTAACCCAAAATTTTATGAACTTTGTTACCTATCCTTGCACAAATTATATTTTCTGTAGAATTTTTCTGTTGCATCATTATTCTTTTAGTTTCTTTCTGAATTTGATAGCATGGTTCCTAATAATGCAAGCCTTCAGTACTGCAAATCCAAATGTCCCTAAATCTAAATGTGTGACAAAGCTCTTAAAAAAATACTTTTTAAGGTATGTTGTAAGGCCCTAGGTTTGTAGTGCTGTTATAAAGATAATTCATTTTTCCCTTTATTATATCATCTTAAAAAAAGGAATTAATTTGATGTAGTTTTTTTTTATAAACCTGATAATTTACACTCTAAATCACTTCAGTCCAAGTTTTTTTTTCTTTTAGATTCATTTATTGTTATATTTTGGCTCTAAACTAGAGTATAGAGTGGGACTGAAGTTCTAGGACCTCCGGCAGGGACCATGTGTTGTAGGTTGTAAGTCTTGATGCATTGCTCTTAATTAATACTCGCTTTTTGAAAGATGCACTGCTTAACACAGGATGCCAGCTTAAGTTGATAGTGTGAGCTTGAGTTTGTATCTTTCAGTTCACCTTTTAAGATTCTTCTAGTCAGAAATCAAAAAAACCAAATGCCGGTTCTTATATCCTTTAAGGCATGGTCACCCCTAGTAGATATTTAGAACTTCAGCTACAAGCCAATAGTGTCATCCTTAATTTCAAATCCTTTGTTCGATACTTATGAAACCAATAAGTTGGGTCGGAACCAAATGAAGCAGCTGCTAATTTGTATTCAACCAATTGCATAACAGAAAATTACAGGAGCCTCAGTTTAGAGTCTTCATATCCTAGTAATGTTACAATCATATTTATGATATTATCACTATAATTTAATTATGTTCAAGCAACCACCTCTGGACCATTTCATATGGATTTACCCTAAAATGCTTACAAGATATTTGCAGACAGTAGAAACCTCAAATATTTATCTTTTAATTCACCATATTTCTCTCTTTGCTGTGTTCACCCCACTATCTCACCCTACCACCCAGTGTGTTGAACATGAATGCACTACCTGTCATTGTTATGCTCAGAACAGTTCCCAGGACGAGCAATTGGTTAATGAAGTTGTTGAGCCCCTAGCCAAAAATGAAAATAAAGTGCTACTTTTTGCCTCAAAATGTTCTTTTTTCCCCTTTTAAACGTCTTTTCAATGATCTGTCAAAGCTCCGAAGTTTCAACAAGGTTCTACCCGACCTTATAATTTTCTATAAAAAAAATTCTATTTGCTTAAATTTATCTAAGTAGTGTTATTTTCTTATTAATATTTCGATCCCCTACTAGAACCAAAGTTGTTACACTCTCTAGGTTAATCAATTCTTAGTGGAATGAGATTTTAGATAAGGTAAGATGAGAATATAAAGATCCCACTCTATTGTTTGGATGGTTCAACCCTCTTGTACATTGATGTATATCTTCTTTCTGTAATTACCCCTTTCATTAAATTATTTATTATAGATTACATAATCAATGAAAGTAGTGTAATGTTATTTTTCATTATTTTTTTATATTTTGTAATGCTATAATCAAGTTGTTTGGTTAGTGACTCATCCTTAGCACTGCACGAATGATTCAATCTATTTAAGGTGTCAAAACAAGGAAACTATTAAATATAATTGTATTATTAGCAGAATATTATCTTTAAATTAATTCTTAAATAATTCTGATTAATCTTCTTCATTAAGTTTGCATAAATACCTCCTTTTAAACCAAAAATAATTATTACTTATCTCAGTGAAGAATGAAGTTGATGTAACTAAAAATAAATCTGTGATCAGTGACTAATTTCAAAGCTTACATAATGTAATTATGTTTATTGTGATTATTTACCAATATTTTCACCATCTTCGCTACACGTTTTTAGTAAATTTTGTTTTCTTACAAACTAAATGTTTGGGCTAACTAAATGATGTAGTTTTATTTGAATTATTTGTCCACAAATCCATCCTAAATTAATGCAAACTGTCTGATTATATGTTAAATATACAATTTTATTTTTGCGAAGGTAATTTTTGTTGTTAGGAACTTAATGTTTTTCAGCGAACCTGTCTTTGGCGGGGTGTAAAAGAGATTGATGATAGTGCTTTGCCTTTGGTTCCTAGAGAGATGTGACTTTACTTATGTGCTTTTGTGTAACTAATTGTAAAAAAAGCTTTTTCGTTGGCTAAGTCCTAAGCTTCACTGCTTCATATTTTCTGCTTGGTCTACACCCGAACACTCTTTCCTTTGGTTGTCTACCAGTTTAGAAAGATAGCCATCAGGCAAAAATAGATATCAGGCATTTGTAGACAAGAAAACCACTTTAGTTGGATATCTTTAACTATCTCTTGTATAGTGGTTCAATACTCAGTGTTTCAAATATGTTGATTTCACACTCGCAAAACTTGTCTTCTGGTTTCTGCTCTACTTTTCTGAGATATGTATATCAAATCTGCATCCCGCAGAGAAGTTTGTTATGCATGTTAGAAGGAACACATAAATTGTTTGGTCGATGGTCCTCTTAGTATTTTTTCAAATTTCCCTTTTTCCTCTATGCCTACTAGTTCTTTAATAAAATGTCCTACAGCTGTCCATGTGTTGTTTCTTTTTTGGAGATGTTTGAACCGAGATACTTGAAACTCTCATCATATTGTACAGCTTCTTGAGAGTAGAGTAGTAATGCGTTTCTAGCTATGAGTTTAGGGCCTGAATAGACACTATTTTGAGGGTTACCAGAGAATGGTTCTTTTTTAGTTATATTTTTAAAAGAATTGTCGATTTGAATATTATTTCCGAAAATGTTCTAATAAACCAAATTGAAATATATATTAAAAAGTATGAGTTCCCTTGAAAGTGTTGCTTCTTGTATATATTGCCTTAAAAGTACAGTTGTGTTCATCTAATTTGGGTGTTCTTTGTTGTATGGTTTTTTCTTAACATACTTTTATATTAATTAATTACAGTCTATAAGATTAGAGTTGGCACAATCAAAAGGCGGGAAATTTTTGAGGGAAACGATTTTATTGGTCCCCCATGTTGAATGCAACTTCAGAAAAAAATGCTCTACTCT
>KZ652802.1:98501-110891 GCA_001010745.2 Gerris buenoi | reverse complement strand
ATATTTTTAATTTGTTGAAGTGTTACTCTCCCTTGAAGGGAGTTATTACTTCACTTTTTTTTATTTAACTTCTCTTTTGTGTTAGGTAAAACTTTTATAATATATTTAGAAGATTATATTAACTTGAAGCGTAGGCTTCTGGGGGTAGACTAAAAAAAAAACTAACAAATGAAACACACTGGGCTAAGTAATTATAAACTTGTATATGAGAAATTTTGCCTGAATTGTCTTGGACCAATTTTTTTTAGATGGGTTCATGATCCGAGTTTTTACACACCTTTAAGTACTTATTAAGAAGATCAGCCTTTCATAAAACAATAAATACTTTTCTGGAGATCCCCTTATCACTGGAAATAAATCACTGCACAGTGTATAGAAGCTAAATAATATATGTCCAAGAACCTTCATTTGATTAAAATTTAAGTTATTAACAATTATATTGTATTGAATTTCAGGCTGATAACATCATGTTGAGGGAACGTAAGTTAAATATTGCTCCAGCTGTTAAGAAGCAGGTAAACAAAGATCTTAATAATTATTATTTATTACAATTAAAATTAATTTATATACAGTAGAACCTCGATAAGAAGTGTCTCAAGGGGATTAGGGAAACAGTCTTGTAATCGAGGTGCTCTTTTTTTTGAGGGTCGTGTTATCAAGGTTATTTTGGCTATCAGTTGTGTTATCGAGGTTAATAGGATGTTGGGAGCGGGGTGGTGTGGGGTTTTCAAAGTAGACACATTCCTGTATAGAATCGCGTTAGAGGTTCTGAGTNAATTTTAATTTTAAATTTTGGACAGTTTGGTTAAGCATGTTTTCTTAAGATTATTGGTTCCTTAATATACATTGTAAGTATGTTAAGTAACCGTTTGTATAACCTTAAGATTTGGTCGAGTAAATAAGCAAAATCTCACTTCATCTACGCTGTATTTCTTTTTTTTTTGCGCTCTGATATTAAGCTGGATTTGTCCGATAGAGTTACTTTAATTTGGAAAAGTTTTTGTTTATTTATAATTAATTTATTGTAAAATCACAATTCCATATGTTTATTTCACTGATTAGTTTTTGTTTGATTGTTTTTGAACTTGCCAAATTAATCATAATGGATTTTGCAGATTAAGAAGTAAACAAATATTTATAATATTAAACTGTTGTTTCAGGGCTACTCTGGAGCCGGAAGTGAGAACGGGAGAAAGGGAAGCAAAGAAGCGACTCCCGACTTAAGTATGAACTCGTGTACTATAAGTGCACCGAAGTACGGAACCATAGTTCCCGAGAGAGTGTTTGTGGGAGGCATCTCCATGAGCATGACTGAAGCAGAGCTGACAGACTTTTTTTCCAAGTACGGCAAAGTTATCGACACTAAGATTATAGTGGACAGGGCAGGAGTATCTAAAGGCTATGGTTTCATCACCTTTGAAACTCAAATGGAGGCCAAAAAACTACTTGACGATGTAAGTAACTGCATATTTCTTTAATTCTATTAAATATACACTATCCGTTACGTTTATAGATTGCGGTTCAGACACACACCTTGGTCCTCTGATTTACATGGTGCACTAATGATCAAACCATACTCGTTTCAGCTGAACATTGTATCGAGTACAGCTGTGTGAAGTGGCTGCAACTCTCTACCATGGGGCTTGTAAATTGGGACTTAACGTAATTGTTAGGTTCCAACTATTGGTTCTACCCATCTAGAACTAGTACTAGAACCCCCCTACTGCTACTACTATTTTTTAAGATGATGTGAAAAGTTAAGGGAGAATTGAGATTGATCTAGTGGAGTGGGGATGCCTAAATATCTACCCTATATTGTATATCAACCTCACGGCTCCTTTCACAGCTATTAGTATAAATGAATCTCTACTCCAATAAGTATACTTGGATCAAGTTAAAACTTTACGTAATTGTTTTAATAGTTCTCTAGACATTTGATTGAAATTTTAAATACATGAGATGATAAATAAATTATGATATGAATATCTTCTCTGAATCAATAATTTATTTTTATCTTCTCTTTACTAAAATAATTGTCGGCATGTAGTGATTGTATTTAATTTCAAACATATTTTTAATTTTTTGAAGTGTTACTCTCCCTTGAAGGGAGTTATTACTTCACTTTTTTTTATTTAACTTCTCTTTTGTGTTAGGTAAAACTTTTATAATATATTTAGACTAACAGATAACGACACTAAGATTATAGTGGACAGGGCAGGAGTATCTAAAGGCTATGGTTTCATCACCTTTGAAACTCAGATGGAGGCCAAAAAAACCTCACATACTTTAAAACATACATAGACTTATATAAAAGAAAAGAAAAAAAAACCTAAAATAGTTAATCGATTTTTGAAATATTTATAAACTTAACTGTGAGCATTATCAATTGTTTTATTTATTTAAAGTTTTGTCTATTCTTCTGTTATTTTCATGTTTTAGGTATTTTGATGGGGCTCTGTGTCATTAACCTGTACTAAATTAAACTAATTTTGACTCTTTAAGTACCTACCTATTGTGATAATATATTTATAATGGATTCTCAAAGTAGGAGAAACTCAAAGGTAATATTATTTGTTATTATGTTTGTTTGCTTTATAAGGTTAAAGGTTAGAAATAATTGTGACTCAAATTCCACAAGTTTGTGCTAGATTTCAGTACTTGTTTTTAAAATAATATGGCAAAGTGGTTAAATTATGATTTAAATATTAATATCTCACTTCATCTACACTGTATTTCTTTTTTTTTGCGCTCTGATATTAAGCTGGATTTGTCCGATAGATTTACTTTAATTTGGAAAAGTTTTTGTTTATTTATAATTAATTTATTGTAAAATCACAATTCCATATGTTTATTTCACTGATTAGTTTTTGTTTGATTGTTTTTGAACTTGCCAAATTAATCATAATGGATTTTGCAGATTAAGAAGTAAACAAATATTTATAATATTAAACTGTTGTTTCAGGGCTACTCTGGAGCCGGAAGTGAGAACGGGAGAAAGGGAAGCAAAGAAGCGACTCCCGACTTAAGTATGAACTCGTGTACTATAAGTGCACCGAAGTACGGAACCATAGTTCCCGAGAGAGTGTTTGTGGGAGGCATCTCCATGAGCATGACTGAAGCAGAGCTGACAGACTTTTTTTCCAAGTACGGCAAAGTTATCGACACTAAGATTATAGTGGACAGGGCAGGAGTATCTAAAGGCTATGGTTTCATCACCTTTGAAACTCAGATGGAGGCCAAAAAACTACTTGACGATGTAAGTAACTGCATATTTCTTTAATTCTATTAAATATACACTATCCGTTACGTTTATAGATTGCGGTTCAGACACACACCTTGGTCCTCTGATTTACATGGTGCACTAATGATCAAACCATACTCGTTTCAGCTGAACATTTTATCGAGTACAGCTGTGTGAAGTGGCTGCAACTCTCTACCATGGGGCTTGTAAATTGGGACTTAACGTAATTGTTAGGTTCCAACTATTGGTTCTACCCATCTAGAACTAGTACTAGAACCCCCCTACTGCTACTACTATTTTTTAAGATGATGTGAAAAGTTAAGGGAGAATTGAGATTGATCTAGTGGAGTGGGGATGCCTAAATATCTACCCTATATTGTATATNGATAGTAAACGGATATTGGATAAAATTTGGTCGAGTAAATAAGCTAGGGCGGTGGTAGAGTAGCTCTACTGGGGAAAGTAGACCCCCCCCCACCTCATGTCCACGCATCCCTTCTTCCTGTAAATCACACATTTTGTTTAACTCTTTTCATCACACATTTTTAAAAGTTTCTCATCTACCGCACCGTTAAGCGGTATGCATGCTTTCATGCAATCAGCAAAAGGAGCCAGTAGTGAAACTATTGATAATTTGAGGATTGTAAATGAAGATAGCACACAAGTAAGTTTTATAACAATTATTTATTTCGTTAAACAGTTACATATCTTTCAATAAATAATATTTGTGTAAAATAATAATAATAATAATGACTGTAATAAGTTAATTTATTTTTATAAGTAAGCATTTGAAAATTAAATTGTGATTCATTTTAAGAATTTCGTAAGTCTGTAGTCCAAGAAAAGCCTAAAAACAACTGCCGACAAATTTTTTAAGGAAAAATAAGGATCATCACTAACTAGATAAGCATCCATCTGGAAGTAGTCCGTTTTAATGCAGCCATTAAATAACAGTTTTGAAATATGCCCCCCATCAGATTCAGATCCTTTGCTCCCAACGCAAATATAAGTAAAACAATTATTATGATCAACTACCGCCATTAGGACAAAACTGTTAGAGACCTGGTAGTTGAAATATTCACTACCACAGATATGAGGGGCATTTATCAAACTATGTTTTCCATCGATAGCACCACAGCATAGTGGAAAATTCCATAATTCTTAAAAACCTGTAGTGATGCTCTTCCAATCTTCTTGTGTAGCTGGGACCTATAAAAGATATAATTTATGGCAGAAGTTAAGTTTGTTTTTTTATTTTAATATATGTACCATGTTTTTGTTAAAGGGAATAGAAAATGAGGGATTTAAGTCCCATAACACAACACGGTGTCATACTACAAAGGACTTTCAGGTGAAAAAATCAAAAAATTCTAGAGGTACCACAAGAAATCTTGAAGAGCTGCCCGCGGCTGTTAGGGAAGTTCACCACATTCACAAATCTTTGGTAGCAGACCAATCACAGATAGGCGAAAATGAGGTGTTTGGGAAGTATGTAACATTGGCTCTCAACAAAATGCCGGCACAGCATGTACTATTGGCCCAAAGTGAGATTCAGGGTATTCTAACCCGATACAGACTAATTTCAATTCCACCTACATCCACATACTCACCAAGCAACGATGAAACTCGTCATTCGGCTTCTCTAGACAGTTCGAGTTTACCGTCATTGGATGCTGAACCAATTAATTCCGAAATAGCGAATGAACAGAGTCCAAATACAGTTGACATACTGTCTAAAGTGTGGGCAGAAATTTAAACTTCAATTTATTAGCTTTTTTATTATCACTCAGTATTATGTATTTTTTTATTTACTTGAATATTTTGTACATTGTTAATTTGAATTTTTCGTTTTCTTTGCTAAAATAAAATAGTCGGCTCTTGATTATTAGACAAAAATTATTTACATTTATATTCTTATGTAAACCAAAGATATTTTTTTTTTAATTTTAATTTTAAATTTTGGACAGTTTGGTTAAGCATGTTTTCTTAAGATTATTGGTTCCTTAATATACATTGTAAGTATGTTAAGTAACCGTTTGTATAAACTTAAGAGGTCCAAAAGGATTCAATCAGATACTTATGGACGATTCAAACTTTTCCTTCAAGTTTAAACATTAATTTTTAGAGGCATTAAGGTAAGTTTTCCAAGATGCGACTCCAGCGATAGATGCTCAACGCTCAGCGACTATCGTTCTTCTGAATTTGCATGTTGAGAGGTGCTCAGATGGGAAAACGGTATTATGTAAACTCAGAAGAGGACAGACGCTCAAGCGATAGTCTGGACTGGAGTCACTTATAGGAAAATAAAGCTTTAAAGGCGAACTCAACACTAAAACTTTACAGGCTGAATCTTAGGCCCCAGATGATGGCAAGAAAAAAAAAAAAAGTTGGAAGTTGAGTTCGCCCTTCGTATTTGGAACGCCTCATATAGTTTCATATAATCCAATGTTGGCATTTTGAGGGCAAATTTGGAATTATATACACTTACGCTTGTGATATACTAAATATTATATCAAAATTTAATTAATTCTACACTGAAATGAAAAGTCGTTTGGTCATTAGTTGTACATTGAGCCGCCCTTTTGGACAACTTGGGTACTTTTGAATACGTTATGTATAATTTCAATGGCCTAGATCATGGCAATTTCATTTTTTTTTTTCAAAGTAGAGATGTTGTATTTTTTGAAGTTAAGCGGACGGAATAAGAAGCATTTTTATTTGTTGTGTTTTTCTTTAATTGGTAATAAATTATTTTCTTACTTTTCTTGAGTTAATTTTTCTAATTTACTCTCCTTAAGGCCCCATACATGATCAAACATTTTGCACAAACATGATGTCGATGTGAGGAGTTGCGCAAATCTAATGTCGGGCAAATTTAGGCCATACTGGACAAACATCAAACAGCCTCGCTCCTTTTATACACGGTCAAAATGTTTACACAAACCTAATACATAGTATACATGGTCATGTTTGACCATGTATGGGGGACTTCACCTAAGCCGGGTTTGCACAGGTAGAGTAAACAGGAGAGTAGAGTAACTCTCCTGTAGAAACCCGAAAAACGCTCCGTAGAGTAGAGTGGCGAGTAGAGTAGCTAGTAGCTGGTCGAGTGAGTACTATACCGCTTGCAGTAAAGTGGACTCTACTTCTCCCTCCACAGCTCCCACTCTACCTGTGTAAACGTCTTAATATCAAGTAGCAAGTAGAGTTGTTTCACTTTATTCGATGTTGTGCAATCATTTCCACTCAGCGTACTATACTTAGTTCTAGCTTATGTGTAAATGCTCCAAAATCAAAATTGATAGAGTGGGAAGTAGAGTGCACTCTACTCGCTACTCAACTCTCTTGTTAGTTGTTAACTCTGTTGTTAACTCTACCCGTGTAAACCCGGCTTTAATTTGAATTTGTGTTACTTACTTTTAAAACATTATTGAGGACTTGATGAATGTCATCACATACATGTGTCACACTTCTTGAGTAACTATCGGTGTAATCATGTTAAGTAGTAAATCAAAACTTTTAGGACTCATCCTCAAGAACATTTCAAATTTTCTGGTGTCTTCTGTTGCAAGTTTGGTTAAAAGCAGAGAAGATACACCAAGATTATTTCTTTTTAATCTAGATCTCCATATTCGTCCATATTCTTTTTTGTAACTCCTTCTCTTCTTCCAAAGTTTCTTCTATAGCCTCTAACAGCACATCTACTCATTTTATTAAACAGTTTTTAACAGCATTATTAACACGATTAGATTATTTATAACTAAATAAAAACGTATCTCCCTCTAGCTTGGCTACTATCCCAACGTGTGAACGACTTTAAAGTCGCTCTACCAAAAATAGCACGCTATTCTACTTGCCCGTCCCTGTGCTAAAAATTAAGCTAGTCCACTCGACCCTTTACTCTACCAAGTGTAAACTAGGCTTTAGATATGAACTCCTGTCAAATCATGTGGTAACTCTGCTACTTCAACCAGACATCTTTTTATACTAATTAATCAGATTGGTCATCTTTGACTCATCAAAGACACAGTTTTTATCATTTTTTGGTGGAATGAAATTTTAATATTATAGTAGGACTCTAATCAAGGTGTTAATTGTTGTAGAGTTTCAACCAAAGATTGGATGTGTCAAACGGAGCAGCTAATATGGTGGGTACTCCACTGTTTGGTTCCACTGTCGGCCTCCCATTTACTTTCCACAATGGAGTTACGTACTTTTGTCACCATGCTAATGGTACACCGATGTCTGCGCCTCAGCCTACTACTCCACAACCTCCTCCTCCACAGTCTGCTCCGCCGTCTACTCCGACTACTCATTTAGATCCAAATTATTATACAGGTACACTTTTATTTATTTATTTTTTTAATAGTTATTTTTGGTTAGAGGACTATGGAAGCTTATCTAATATTCTCGTTCTTGACTTAAATCGTACTACTCTATGGAGGAGCATGGCACTTTATAGTTTGACCATCTGACCCAACTTTATTGCTTCTCAAGAGAAGCAATAAAGTATCTAATTGTCCTCATCTAATTGTTACTGGAGCGTGCCCTGGGGGTTTCCACTGCTCTTCATTAATAATTGATAATAACCTATTCTATTTAGGTTTTTATTGTGTTGTATTAATTTTATTTGTCTAAAACTAAGTTTATTTATTTCAGGTTACGGTAGTATCCAGGCTCCTGCTCCCCAGTATCATCAAGTGGTGTATAACCCACCTATATATTATCAGGCTGCTCAGTACCAATATCCCATCACTACTGTAAGTTGTCATCGTTATGTGTAATTTTTTGTTCCCTTACGTGTAATTTCATTTAAGTTAGCTAAGTTTTAAAAGAAGAAATAAAATGTCTCACTAGTGACTACGTTTGTTTAATGCTTCGATAATTTGTTTTACATGTTTGATTTTTAGTGTGAAGCCATTGAAGGAAGTATGACTGATGGTGGTTCGATGCAAGGAGGAGGTATGTCTACAGGTAACCCTGCCGTAGGACAAGTTCTTCTAACTCCCAATGGTTACTACATGCAGGATATAAATCCGTACCAGGAATACACATACGCACATCAATATGTCTACCAGCCTGCACCTGATCCGCAACCCCAGCCTCATCATGCTGTCATACAGTACTCTCCCGCTGCACAAGCACCACCTCCTGCCCCTCCGAGGCCACTTTACGATTCTCCTATCATGGTACCCGAGGTAACGTCATCTTTAGATTAACTTTCTCCACTACTTTTTTCCTGTGTGTTATTTTCCTTTCTAGAGTCCACCATTTTCATTAATCAGCTAAGTTTATTCTTTTATTGGTGGACGGCAAGTTATAATAATTTGCTAAAATTCAATAATTATTCATTGAAACACCATGTAAAACTGCATGTAAAAAAATGTAAGTGACTCATTTGTTCAGAGCTGTAATGCTTTTAAACAAATAAATTGAATTGATTGATTGATCATTGAAACACCCTACCTTCATTTCTAAGCAGATACAGGTAATATATACATGTATAAGTATATTTGAAAATATTTATAACTTTCATTCATTTATTTATTTTATATGACTATAATCATGTCATAATACTTTGTGAATCTGACAGAGTGGGGAAAAAAAAAAATAAATAAATAAAAAAGTGAGAGCATGAGATTTTGGTGGATAGTAGTTTGGGCCAACTTGACAAACAAAAATATCACTTGATAACCTTAGACAACCATCTAGTAGTTTTATTTTTTCCCTCGCATAGGTTGGCCAATCTGAGCTGTCGGATTTACAAAGTATAATGGTATGAGCATAATAATCATTTATGCATGTACTCAAAATTTAAGAATTTTGAGGGGACAAAGGAAACAACCAAACAGAAAAACATTTGAACAAAGGGACCAACAAACAAACAAAAAAAAAAAAAAAAAAAAAAAAAAAGTAAACAGAAACATACAAAAATAGAAACAAGCAAAGAGAAAAACAAATGAAAAAAGGAACAACCAAATAAACTAACAGAAAAACTTTTGAAAGAATAAATCAACAAACAAAGAAACAGAAAAGCATATGAACCAACAAAAAAGTGTTTGTTATTAGTGGTTCAATTTCCAGCTTTAGGGTTCATTTTTATTTATTTATCTTCTAACTCTTTATTACCCCCAATTTTATTACTATGAATTCTCTTGATATAAATTGCCATTGATTTCAAATTTCTTAATTACTAATTGAACGTCAGCATTTTTTACTAATAGAGTAAACGTTTTTATTTGAACTTATAATCCTTGCATTTTCAATGTAAACTATTGTTTTTATTTAGTCAGTTACAACATAAAATTTACTTTTTTCCAGTTTTACGTCCCAAATTCATGTCATGCAATTCACTCTTGGCGGACCCATTGCTTTTGATATAAAGTAAGTTTTGGTTAGATTTGATTTTGCCCGTGTGTCCCTTTGTTCATTTATCGTAAGCATGATTTTTATAATATTTAAATACATAATGGGACTGTACAACTGTATTTGTATTAATAGATATTACCTGCATTTAATTTGTTAGTATGTATAATTATTAATATTTTCTTTCAATGTTTAATTTAATTTTATGTTTTATTAATTTTTGTTCTTTATAAGTAACTCAAAAAACCTGAAAAAGGAAATTAAAAGTTAACAAAACTGACTGAAGTTTCTTTAAAAATATTAATCTGAAATAAATCAAGTTGCTGAACACCTTGTAAATTAGTAAGGAAATAAATTTAGATTAAATGAATAAGAGATCCTTCTTTCAGCTTAAACTACTTGTTAATGAAAAGCACATGGTTTGATACTTTAGAATAGACCTCATTTGTACATAGCCTTATTTCGTTAGGCACATTTTGTTTTTAAAGTTCTGTTCACTTTAATTATTTTTATTTATTCAATATTACATTAAGTTGTACCTTGTTTTTACTATTATTATTCGGTTGATATTAATGCAGAATAAAGTAATTTGTTTGTTATCTGACAGTGAAATTTGTTTGTTGGTGGCAGAATGTATCTGGACGTAACGAGATACGTATGAGCGTAGCTCCACCGAAACACTCACCTCCCCATCATCAGAGTCCTGTACAGCAGCATCATCACCCTGTAGTTCACCATCAACTTCCTCCCCAACCACATCATCAGCACAAACAGAATCAATTGATGCATCATCAACAGCAACACCAACAACAAATAAAACCCAAAGAACAGACCCCGCCTGTAAGGCACCAACCCCCTATTAAAACTACTCCTAACCACCACCCACATCTACCTGATCCTAATAATAACAGTCAGGTTACCCCTCTGAGACCCTCCTACCCTCTCCTACCTCCTAACTCTAATCCTCTTGGTTCACAGGTGTTCCCGACACAACAGAACGTCTACCCTAGACCTCCTTCTGCTTCCAATCCTTCATTCCCTCATTACTCCAACAGCCACTTTAATAACAATTCAAACAACACTTTCCTCAGGAAGTTCCGCAGGCCTTATCACCCAGTAAGTTGTATACCATCTAGTCTCTTTTTTTTTTTTAAATAATTTCAATATATATAGTACATCACTCAAATGTTTGGTTGAGGGGCACAATCAAAGTTGATAGCTTTGTCTCAAGGAGTCTCCACTTGCACCTTTAGAGCTATATCTGCATGAGTGTATAAAATATGAATCTAGCTCATTAGTTTCAACATTATCTAATTTTGTTGTTGTGTATATTATCTACGGTCATTGTGCTATTGCTAGCCTGAAGGTGGGTTCACCGACTGTGCCCAGGAACCCACATAAGTCATAGTATTTTTTTTAGCCTGAGTATAAATTGTGTTACAAATTTCCAATTTGGGCTGAGGCATTAACAGAAACTTATTATTGTAGTAGATCATTTTAAGATTTGTAGTAGTTTGAAAGTTAATCTGTTTTGAATTAATTTTGCAGCAAGGAAAAGGGCGTGGAGGTGGTCGAGGAGGTGGTAGTATAAGCAGCTGTAGTTCTGGAGGAGGAGGCGGAGGCCTTGTAACACCTCCCTCTACACCAAGATCTGGACAACCTTCCCCCGATCATCAGCCTGCCCAGTCTGTAGCCTCGTCTACGCAGGACCATCTCGTTCACTCCATGAAAACACTTAAGGCTGCCTAGGATCTAATCCATACTTATTTAACTCTCTCCTACCACTGTGCACCCCTCACCTCTCACAGTCTAGGCTTCACGTCCTTCAACTGCCTTACCGACTAATCTACTTATAATTAACAAGACAAACAGAAATAACAAATAAATATACACTTTCTTATTACGTATAAAATTATAAACACCAATTTATAATCTTAATAGCTCTTCTTAAATATTAAAAAAAAAAAATAATAATAACCTAATTAATTTTTCACAAAGAAAAGTGATAAACAACATTTCTTTTTTTAATAGATAAATAATTATAAAAACAAAGAAAAAATTGTAACAAACATAGTAAGTCTTATTAAAGAATAGTGAAAAATGATAAAAAGTTTATGACTATAAATCAACCCCCTTTTTATGAAAGATGTGACAATAAAAATTAAATTGAAAAAGGAAAAAACTTAACATCTATTTGTTCTTAAAAGGATGAGCTAATGAATCTAATATTTTTTATTATATACTATAGTTAGTGGAAAAGCTTTAAAAACATTTTTTTTTTTTACAAAATATACTATTATCAAATAATAATATTCTACTTGCTCTTTCAAGAAAACAAATAGATGAAGTAACTTTTCAATCACAAGAATATACCTAAAACATAATAATAGAAATGAAAAATATTAATGTGATTAGTGTGGAGTTTATTAAAAGCTTTAAACCCATTTATTTTTTTAAATTAAATTATTAAAACATTTACCAAAAAAATGCCATAAAACTTGAAAGAATCATTATTAATATAATTTTTATTGAAAAAATAGATAATAAATAAATTTATTTTTTGGATAGTATAACATTTATAATATTATCAAGGGCTAGGATATAATTTTTTTTTTTTACCTGAAAAATAAATATAATTTCAAGAAATATAAGTCAATTAATAATCTAATATTAAAATAAGCTGTAAGAAAAAGAACGTAATAAGTCTATTTTTAATAATATATTATATTATATTTATATTATAAAAGGATATAATTCATAATAATGTTATGATTAAATAAAAG
>KZ652802.1:69109-84054 GCA_001010745.2 Gerris buenoi | reverse complement strand
TTTTTTTAAATAAAAAACTTAAAGATTGAGCAATTTATATTTATGAGGCGTCTTTTTAAAGAGAAAGCACAGTAAAAACCACTAGCCAATAATAATACGCCACAGTAAAAAAACAAAACTGTAGGCTTGCTTCTACAAAATGAGCCACGAGGAGGCAAGCACCTGTGCCTTGTCACCATAGTGCCCATTGTCAGTGTGCAATGTATATGCAGGCAATAGGCGTGTATTGCTTCTCGCACTACCCATCTCCCGTTTGGTATGTATTGGGCTTTAATGAACATTCAATAGCATTTTCATACTTTATTATTAGTCTATCGATTTACCAATACGATTTTTAACGGTGAGATATATCTTAAACTTTATAAGTTTGAAAGAGATTGGTAATATGGGTAAGTAAAAAGTGTTACAGACTTCAAAAAGAAACCTTTATTTCCTTGTGTGTGAGCTCCACATTACAAACATTTTGTTTTCTTAATTATAATTAAGATAGTAAGGATGTAACCTTTAATGAAATAGTCCACTAATTAAAAAATAGCCTTCCGCAAATAGTAATTAGTAATTAAAAGTATTTATCTGGAAATAATATAATTATGATAGTAAGGATGTAACCTTTAATGAAATAGTCCACCAATTAAAAGTATTTATCTGGAAATAATATAATTATGATAGTAAGGATGTAACCTTTAATGAAATAGTCCACCAATTAAAAGTATTTATCTGGAAATATTATTGTATCTTGGAATTATAAAAAAAACAATTTTAGAAAATACAAAACAAACAAGCTAAACTCTGCTGTTAACTATTAGGTTAAACAAGCTACATTCTAGGATAAATCAAAGCTAAACTTGGCTCTAAACAACATGGTAAATGTGATGAATGCTAGGATAAACTAAAGCTAAACTCTGCTTTTAACAACTAGTTTAAACAAGCAAATTCTAGGATAAATTATTAAAGCTAAACATGGCTATAAACAACTTCTAGGATTAACTAAAGCTAAAATCTGCTGTTAAAAATTGAATTCTAGGGTAAACTACTTGAATTTTTGGATAGACTACAACTTAATTCTAGGGCTAACAAGGTGAATTTTAGGATAGACTAAAGCTAAACTCTGCTGTTAACAATTGAATTCTAGCAATAATTTAAAGCTAAACTACAGATTTTAAAAATCTGAATTGTTAAGCTAAAATCTAAGAATGTACTAAAGCTTAACTCTGCTTTAACAATTGAATTCTAGGATAAACTAAAGCTAAACTTGGCTGTAAACAACTGATCTCTTGTTTTAAAACAAAATTCTAATTCTTGAATCTTAACATTTTTATATCTTTGTTAACTAACAAACCAACAAAAAAGTTACTCAATTTTTAAATCAAACTTTGCCATTAACCACTTATTAGGTTTGGTTGTAAACTTTTTTTTTAAATTATTATTGAATATTGAATAATAATAAACTAAGCAATGTTATCAAGTTCAATAAATTTATGTTTTATTTTTGTAATTAACGTTACCATTTACTTTATTTTAATATCTCTAAAAAATACTTTCAGAAGTGGAAGCAAAAATGTTGTACTAAACATTCTTTAAGCAAAATAAAAGCATTGTTTTAAATAACTTATTATTACTACATGAACAAACTTATCCATATTATTCCACTCTCACTTAAGCTTTTACATAAAAATAAATTATTATATAACCCATTCATTTTATCGTGCACATGTACTTCTCTTAAAAAAATACAAGCTAACAACCAAAAATAAACTCAAAAAGTCAATAACTTTAATACTTTATAAGAAAATTGATATATTTTAATTTTTTTAACATTATTTCTATTCAACTTGGTGCATAGGCTTCCGCAGGTAGGCTCGTAATAAACAACTTGGTTTCCGGTGAAATCCGCGTCACGAAGGGGTTGAAGTCCGACGTTTCGTTCCCACTAATGTAAGCATCTTCAGGGTGTGGTGCATCGCGATGTTGACTCGAAGCAACATGGGGGTACATCCTGTGATTGCTTCGAGTCAATACCACGATACACCACACTCCTGAAGATGCTTCCAGCAGTGGAAGCGAAACGTCGGACTTCAACCCCTTTGTGACGCGGATTTCACCGGAAAACCAAGCTGTTTATTATTTCTATTTCTTTAAATTATTACAAGAAAAAAACAGGAAGTTGTTATTGTAATAGTCTATGAGTGAACTCTTTTTATTTATTTGATGTAAAGAAAAAGTCAAAATTGTTTTCTGAATTTATCAATCAGTTTTATTATAATAAAGCTGATTTAACCCTCAGTTATTAACATTATTTTGTTTTTACTGCTAACAGCAGTAACAAAAAATCCTGGGATTGATGGAAGAACTTGTTAAGTCAAAACTTGTAAAGAACTTTCAATTGATTTTTGTTTTGTTAAAGATAGATTGTTATCCTTATTATTTTTTATTATCATTTACTACATTATAAAAACTTGTTATAACAACTTGTTGTTATAACATACAACGTTATAACAACTTGTTGTTATAACATACAGCGTTATAACAACTTGTTGTTATAACATACAATGCTATAACAACTTGTTGTTATAACGTTGTCATACTCAATGTTGTAAAAATATGACAATGTTTTCTTGTACCAAGCTCACAAAATTACCTATTATAACTTCTCCTCTCTAAATAAGAAGTCCCCTAAATCTACATGAGAAGATTCGAACCTATCTATGTAGAGGACAGATGTTACCAACTGAGGGTTTATCTAAAAAGGAAAAAAGTTGATACATTCAATCGAAGTGATGTTATCGGTATCTTACTGTGTTAACTGATTTAATAAAAGGAACTTAAAGTCGATGTACTACTGTTTACAGTATTGGGTTCCGATTCTTAAAAGTATGTTGTATCGAACACTCAACAGGATTTATTTACTGTTGTTAAAAAAAAAAAAAAAAAAAAAAAAAAATAGCAAAATACCAATATTTTTTTTTTTTTTTTTTTGTTTTGTTTTCCCCTCCTACCCAATTTATATTATAATATATTTGATAAAAATAAAGCTTACTAAAGCAAAACAATATTGTTTAGTTTTATTTTGTTGAAACATTTTAAGGAAATTGTTTTTACCTATATTTTCTTTGAAGGGTTAAACACTTGTTGTATGATCAGTGTTTTAAATCCTTTTGTGAGACATTTATAGTCGGATCAAGAAAATAATTAACTCTGTTTGCATGCTCAGAGCCAATGAGAGCTCATGATTTTGACGTCAAGAAGGTTGGGCTGACTAGGCAAACAAAATTTTTACTGACAGAAGTGCGTGGCAAAGGATAACCATCTAGTGGATTTATTGTTTCCCTCACATAGGTTGACCAAATCTCATCTTTTCAGACAATAAAGGTTGTATTTTGTGAGAAACATTTAAGCCATGAGAAGGATATACACTCTGAGGTATGAAAACATTAGGCACTTTACAAAGTCTGATCAGATCATTGGAAATGTGGCAGGGTTGTATAACGACCCGTAAAACAACTTAAAGTATAATCACACAGTTTTAGAGGAGATTCATAAACTTGCTATTACATTAGGTGTCTTGAGATGTATAGGATAGAATAAATTTCCAATATTTTATAGCGTAATATTTTTACTTGCGAGGTCAGATGGCTAGTAAGGTGTGTATTTTATTAGAAAACTGGGTGTTTTCTTATAAAATAGATACCTAAATTCGCCTTTGAAGTCAGTCGTTTGTTATCAAGCCGGTGTAATCTCATGGCGGTGCCAGTGTTTAGTTTAAAATAAACAAAAAAATTATCAATTACTTTGATCAACTAGCGAAATAAAATAACATAAATATGATGATAACAAGTCTTTCTGTCNTTATGGCAAATTCGACTTTTGTTAATATGGTGCGAAGTTCTTCGTCCTTTGGATACTGGGTTTTCAGTACAGCTCCCATTGCGATCTTGACACTTCGAATTAACCTTTCCCAACAACCACCCATGTGTGGCGCTTTAGGGGGCTGAAATGTCCATTTGATTCCATTGCCAACCATTTGGAGTGTTCTCTGAATCTTATGTTGGTCTAGCTGACGGAGCGCATGTCTAAATTCACGATTGGTCCCTACAAAATTAGTTCCATTGCCCGAAAAGATCTCCGCTGGGCATGGTCTTCTGCTGACAAATCTTTGAATAGCCATAATGCAACTCTCAGTATCAAGAGAATGCGCAATTTCTAAATGGATGGCTTTTGTTGACATGCAGGTAAAAATAACCCCCCACCTTTTCTCGTGTCTTCTTCCAACCGCCACCTCGATTGGGCCAAAGTAATCCACCCCAGTGTAATAAAATACATGAGGGGGTTTAGTTACTCTGCAGTGAGGTAGTGGCGCCATTTGAGGAGGTTTAGGTTTGCTAAAACGGCGTTGACATTCCGGACATTCTGTGGTCACCTTCTTGACAGTTAGTCTAAGACCTACTATCCAATATTTGGCTCGAATCGCTACCATAGCCGTTTGAGTACCTTGATGAAAAAACAAAGCATGATAATATCTAGCAATTAATATAGAAACCCAGTGCTTTCCGTCTAGTATTATGGGTCTTTTTTGTCCTTCGTCTAAGTTAGGAGATTCCTGCGTTCTTCCCGACACCCGCAAGATTCCCTTTTCGTCGAAATTTGGAGATAATTGATAAAGCTTGCTGGACTTCTTTAAGGGCTTCCCGGCTGTCAAAGCTCTTATTTCTTCGCCAAATAACTTTGCCTGTACGGTTTTAATTACGTTAATCTCGGCTGCAGCTAGTTCGTCAGGTGTCAGCTCAGGAACCTCGACAGGGTCTAATACGAGTTTCCTTTTCGTTCCTTTCTTGCAGACAGCCTCTTTTAAATTCGAATGAAAGCGCAGAATCCAGGCCAAACACCTGAGGAGACGAAACCATGATGAAAACTTTTCTAGTGGCATAATTGCCTCAATCGTCTCTCTTACAGTCATACCTACAAATATCCGTTTCCGTTCTTGGTCTTCGCTACTATTGTCTAACGTGTCAGGGAGAGCCGGCCAACAATTCGGGTTCTGCCTTATGAAGTCTGGTCCATTTAGCCACAGATTGAATGATGTTGACTCAAATTTTGTGGTACTTCTCGTGGCAAGGTCAGCTATATTAAGTTTTGTGGGTACCCAGTGCCATTCCTTGGCTTCAGTTAGTTCTCGAACGTCCCCCACACGATTGGCTACGAATTGCTTGTAACGACCTTTATCGTCCAAAATCCAATGAAGAACAGTCTTCGAATCGGACCAAAAGTGTCTTTGATAGACTGTTACGTCAAGTGCTTCCATTATGGCTTGTGCTAGGCGGCAACCAAGGAGTGCAGCTTCCAACTCCATTCGAGGAATTGTATGGTTAGATTTTAAGGAGGCTGTCCGAGCACGTGCCATTATCAATATTGATCTTACTTCTCCTTCTCGTTCAATTCTTAAATAACCAGCAGCCGCAAATGCTTCCTCGCTACCATCCACGAAAATGTGCAGATCTACCTTTTCCGCTTCGCTTAAGTAGTCATCGTAGCATCGTCGAATCTCTAAATTCCTTAATTCCTTGAGTTCGTCAATCCATTGCAAATACTGCTTTGTCACTGACTGACTTATCACTTCGTCCCATCCGGTCTTTTGTCGCCAAATGTTTTGTACAAGAAGTCTTCCTTTTATGGTTGCAGGCGTGAGGAATCCCAAGGGGTCGTAAATGGACATGACATTTCTTAGCACTTCACGTTTTGTGGGGAATTCAACCTTAGCATCCTTTATCAATTGTTCTATGTTTTTATTTGATCTAAAATTGAAGTTGTCCGTCTCCGCATCCCACCAGACTCCTAGAACTCTTTCAATAGGCAAATTAGAATGGGGCCCTAAATCTTTTATGGCTTTAGCTCTCAGTTCTCCTGGAATTTCTTGTAAAACTTCTTTCGAGTTGGAAATCCAATTACACATTTTGAATCCTCCAGCTTCATGAATTTCACTAACTTGTCTAACTCTAGCTAACGCAGCTGCCACTGAATCCTCACCGTCTAACAAGTCATCCATGTATTCATTTCTCAAAATAGATTCCACCGCCTCCGGGTACTGCTCCTGAAAGCGTTGTGCATTTTTGATTACAACATACAGAGCCGTAGTTGGAGAACAGGTGGCACCAAAGATCATCGCATCCATTTTGTACACTCTAGGCAATGATGTCCTCTCCATTCCACGCCAAAGGAATCTCTGAGAATCTGAGTCCGCTTTTCTTATTCTTATTTGGGGAAACATTTCCTTGATATCCCCCGCTATGGCTATTCTGTGTTGTCTAAATCTAATTAGGATCGAAGGTAGAGAGTTCAACAAATCCGGCCCGCTCAATAACTGATCGTTAAAACTAACACCGTTTGCTTTAGCCGCAGCATCGAAAACAAAACGAAGTTTTCCAGGTTTATTGGGATTTTTAACTCCGAAATGTGATAGATAAAATGTCTTATGGTTCGTACATTTAGCCTCGTCTGGGGTCAACATTCTGGCATAACCCTTTTCAACAAATTCTTTTACTTTATTCTCATACTCTAACGCAAACGCAGGATCTTTATCCATTTTCCTTTCTATTCCCCTTAACCTTGTAAAGGCATAGTCGTAACTATTAGGATATTTTGGCTCGTCATTCTTCCATATCAACCCCGATTCATATCGATTCCCTAGAAATTTAGTAGTTTCGTCTAATATTTGCATAGCTCGTTTTTCGTCCCTAGAAAGGTTTATATTTAAGTCAGAAATAGTAGGTTTTGTCCCGAAATTTTCTGTTTCAAAATAGTTGTGTAGCATTTTGTGTAATATTTCATCTTCCCTATCACATTTTTTAAAACAAGTAAACGAGTAATCCCTATTGTTCCTATCCTTAGGCATATCCACTCTTCCGTGTAGGGTCCAAGATAATACTGGTGCGTTTGAGGGCCCCTCCCGAATTATGCGTGGCAAAATTAAATGACAGTTGTCCTGTCCTATAAGTATGGTCGATCTCACGTCTGCTGTTGGTAGAGGTTGATCGAAATTGGTTAAGTGCGTCCACGTCTTTTTTAAGTTAGTTAGCGGGATGTCTTGTACAGGGAGGTCTAGTCCAGTCATAGTGTGGGCGGCGCGTATTTCATATTCTTCCTCTTCAAATACTCCTCGGATGCTTAAGTCAACCTTTTGCGAGGCTTTATCCTGATGCTCTGATGAGTTGGTCCAGGTGATACTAAGAGGCGTGGTGTCACCCTCTAGGCCGAGTTGATGTGCGATAGCCTGATCTAGGAGCGTGACTGTAGAACAATCGTCCAGTAAGGCATATGTCTTAACGCTACCTTTTGGGCCACGTAGTACAACGGGACAAACTCTTAAAAAGACTTTCTGACTGCTAGGGCCGGCTTGTGTGGCAACTGTTTGTTGACGCTGTTGATCCAGAGGTTGGCTTTGCTTGTGCAGCAGTCGATGGTGATATAATCTGCAACTTTCTATGCCGCATGCCTTCTTGCTACTGCAGTTCTGGATCTTATGTTTACCAAAACATGAGAAACAGAGTTTTAACCCAGTTATTAATTTCCATCTCTCGTCCACCGACGCCTCTTGAAGCTTAGGGCAATGTTCTGTTCTATGAGATGTACTTGCTGCATCACAAACTAGGCAAACTGTAGTGTAAGTGTGGTTTAAATTTTGATTCGTGAACACAGGCCGATTAGTTTCGTTTTGTCTGGGTGTGAATTTAGGATATGAATCATAGCGTTTGGTGCTACTCCAAGCTTGCGGAGGCTTTGCTTGACTGCTTGCCGGCTTAACTTGTTCGTTTTCTTTCGGACGATAGTAAATACTCATTGTAGCTACTTCAGCGCCTAACCACAATGAAAAATGCTTTAAAGTAGGGACGGTTAAACTATATTCATGCACATACTTTGCCCAACTGTATTTAAATATAGGATTTAATTTGTTACAAAGTTCGTTAAGTAACTGCGGGTTTGTCAGATACTCCTCTCTTTCTAAACTTATTGCGGTGGAAGCTAACGTCTGAACTGTTGTGTAGAATTGGATAAGGCTTGTCGTATCGTTGTCTTTCATACTTGATACATTTCTGACTTGGTTTATCATACTATTGAGAATAAACTCAGGGCGCCCAAATCTCATTTCAAGAGTGGCAATTATCGCATTCAAATTATTTGGCGAGACAAACAAAGATCGAACTGAGTCAAGGGCTTCCCCTCGTAAGGCCTTTTGAATCCTAATCAAGTTATCTTCTTGGTTAAAGTTTTCTGAAGTCCGTTTGTATGATGAAATAAACGAAAACCAATCTTCCGGACGACCGTCAAAGGCTATTAAATCTTTCCGTTTAATATTGCAAGTGATATCTTTTATTCCTTTAACCAAAGTTTTCGCAAATTCCATCATATTATTTTCTTCCTTTTTACTATCAGTTTTTTCGGCAAATACATCGCCTTTCTCCAAAATGTCTTTATCATGTTTCTTATTATCGTTTACGTTAGGAGTAGCGTCTTGATGTGATCGATTTAATTTGTAGCTTTCCATATTTGGCATATTAATTTGTTTACTTTCGCGGTTAATGTCAAAGGCATACTTATTTCTATTCTCTGTGATTACGTCATATTTTGTACTTTCAAATATTTCATTTTTAACGTCATATTTATTCTCTGTTTCAAAATCATATTTACTTTTATTTTTGTCACCTTGTTTATTTTCATTGTCAATGTCATGTTTTTGATTTCGATAAACATCGTCATTTTCAGGGTTTTTTAAGAGTTGAGTTTCTTGAACCAACCACAATCTTACTTTATCTACTGGGTCCGTAGATAGTTCACTTAAGGCTTTCGACTTAGCCAAGCTGACCTCGGATCTACCTGAAACGGATCCACACGACGATTCTTGGACCTTAGCCTTTTCTAATTCTAACTCCTTTTTTATGATATCCTGTTGAGCTAAAGCTTTAGCGGCTTTCAGATCGGCTTGAGCTTCAGCTACTTTCAAATCTGCTTGAGCCTTGGCTTGAGCTTCAGCTACTTTCAAATCTGCTTGAGCTTGGGCTTGAATAAGGGCGGCTTGGGCTTCAGCAGCAATTGATGCCGCGGCATGAAGCTCCTTTTGCGCCATTAACTCTAACTCTAACAGCTTAACTTTACTACTTGAGGAATCCTTAGTACCTTTGCTTACTTTTGATCGTCTGGAGCTATGTTTTGATTTATTTTCACTCTTTTGGGAGGAGCTTTGAGCTCTTGGACATGGTTCCTTTTTGTGGAGCGATACATGACTTTCCTGACTTACGGGTACGGCGCTAGTTCCCGGCTGTGCGTCTATGCTCCCATCTACCCTGTATCGTAAAGGGGGCTTACCTTTTGTCGTCCTCTCACTTCTTCTCAGTTCTACCTTTCTCCCAAAGTCTGACATCGGGTTTTCGGCACCACTTTGTTAAATACGACAAATTGAGACACAATATAAGGCGATTATAATTAGTTTCAAACAATACAAAAAAACATAATCAAAAATCATAAACATGTAAAAACATATATAAATTTGTTGTCATGTCAAAGTCTGTCAATAACACTTAATTTATGTTATTTACTTGTGTTTTATTCTTACTTAATGTTTATTTATATTATTNATATCGCAGTAACGGCCTCGTTTACAGAAAAAATACAAGTAATCAATGGTTTTGTGTCGTAGGTGTAACGGATTTGGAGATAACCTTAATTTAACTTATTATTTATCATGAAAAGTGCTAGTGTTTAAGTGGTAGAGGGTATCAAGTGGCGTCTCCACCACGCTACTCCGACACCACTCGTGACTTCACACACAATAAGATAGAACGACACAGGAAGAACAGAGAAAGAAATTAATGGTTTGCAAGTGGCGCGCTACTTCGATAAGTCATGAGTGGCTTGGTGGGGGCACCACATGAAACCCTCTACCACGCCATAATAGTGTACATTTGGCCATAAGTTAGCATATAGAGGTGGAACTAACCAGCGCCACGCCACTCGTGTGTGAATTGGACCTAAGGTGGAGTTAAAAAAAGTGCACTTTTCATGATAAATAAGAAGTTAAATTGAGGTTATCTCCAAAACCGTTACACCTACGAATAAAAGTCATGAGATCTTTTTTGTAGGACATGTTCTAAGCTACAAATTTGTTTACCATATGCATGTATTTTACTATATGCATGTATTTGCCACCTTGTACTAGCCGCCGGCTTCGCCAGTGCCTCGTCCATAGCGGCCAAACATGCGACCGCATGTCTCGCATGGCCCAGGGCCGGATATAGATATTTTTTATGTGGATGCGAACTATATTTCTATATTAATTTTTAAGCCAAAAATGGCTCAATGATACCCTTGGTTTTATATATGTATCTATTTCAGCTTTGATTAAAAACATTGGTGAACATTTTTTGAACGAGTACTTTTTTCATAAAAACAATTAATCCCGTCTAACTCAGCCCATGTTTTAAACTTTTAAACGACCTGGAATGGCCTCTCTCTCATGGTTTCGTGTATAATTGCGTTACTCAACAACATAGAACAACAAACGTTTTATTTCTATTTAATGAACACATGCCCCCCCCCCAAAAAAAAAATTTTCAACGGCCCACTGTGCGCCGTTATACCCCCCTCGTGGGCACCCCTGAATTTTATATATATCTAAACATTTATTCTTAAGCTACGTAAGTTGACTTAGACATTATACAGGGTGGTCCATAAGTCAGTAATTTTTAAGGTCAGCTGTTGTTTCAAACCACACCACAGCTGTTGGTTGTCGCTTAGTAATTATTGTTGTGGTTTAGTTTGAGGTTGTCTGATTAGTTATAAGTGCGTTTTTTTCATTTTGTTGTATAGGTATTATTCCACTTATGCATGTTTGCCGACTGACTAATGGGCCACCCTTTATATATTATGTCTTACTAAAATGTCAAGTTGCTATTATTTAGTCAAGCCTCGTTCACACGATGACACACTCAGCGTCTTTGTTATTGTGCGTTTAGTACCGTGACATCTACTGTTCATACGACGACACTCGGCGACACTAATGTCGTGGCATTAAATGTCGCGACATTTAGTGTCATCGTGTGAACGAGGCTTTAGTTATAGTACGTTTAGTGCCGTGACATCTACTGTTCATACGTCAACACTCGGTGACACTAATGTCGCGATATTTAGTGTCATCGTATAACGAGGCTTTAGTTATAGTACGTTTAGTGCCGTGACATCTACTGTTCTTACGTCGACACTCGGTAACACTAATGTCGCGATATTTAGTGTCATCGTGTGAACGAGGCTTTAGTTATACTACGTTTAGTGCCGTGACATCTACTGTTCTTACGTCAACACTCGGTGACACTAATGTCGCGATATTTAGTGTCATCGTGTGAACGAGGCTTTAGTTATAGTACGTTTAGTGCCGTGACATCTACTGTTCATACGACGACACTCATGACACTAATGTCGCGATATTTAGTATTATCGTGTGAACGAGGCTAGTTATAGTACGTTTAGTGCCGTGACATCTACTGCTCATACGTCGACACTCGGCGACACTAATGTCGCGACATTTAGTGTCACCGTGTGAACGAGGCTTTAGTTATAGTACGTTTAGTGCCGTGACATCTACTGCTCATACGTCGACACTCGGCGACACTAATGTCGCGACATTTAGTGTCACCGTGTGAACGAGGCTTTAGTTATAGTACGTTTAGTGCCGTGACATCTACTGCTCATACGTCGACACTCGGCGACACTAATGTCGCGACATTTAGTGTCACCGTGTGAACGAGGCTTTAGTTATAGTACGTTTAGTGCCGTGACATCTACTGCTCATACGTCGACACTCGGCGACACTAATGTCGCGACATTTAGTGTCACCGTGTGAACGAGGCTTTAGTTATAGTACGTTTAGTGCCGTGACATCTACTGCTCATACGTCGACACTCGGCGACACTAATGTCGCGACATTTAGTGTCACCGTGTGAACGAGGCTTTAGTTATAGTACGTTTAGTGCCGTGACATCTACTGCTCATACGTCGACACTCGGCGACACTAATGTCGCGACATTTAGTGTCACCGTGTGAACGAGGCTTTAGTTATAGTACGTTTAGTGCCGTGACATCTACTGCTCATACGTCGACACTCGGCGACACTAATGTCGCGACATTTAGTGTCACCGTGTGAACGAGGCTTTAGTTATAGTACGTTTAGTGCCGTGACATCTACTGCTCATACGTCGACACTCGGTGACACTAATGTCGCGACATTTTGTGTCATCGTGTGAACGAGGCTTTATTTATAGTACGTTTAGTGCCGTGACATCTACTGTTCATGCGTCGACACTAGGTGACACTAATGTCGCGACATTTAGTGTCATCGTGTGAATGTGGCTTTAGTTATAGTACGTTAGTGCCGTGACATCTACTGTTCATACGTCGAAACTCGGTGACACTAATGTCGCGACATTTAGTGTTATCGTGTGAACGTGGCTTTAGTTATAGTACGTTTAGTGCCGTGACATCTACTGTTCATACGTCGACACTCGGTGACACTAATGTCGCGACATTTAGTGGCATCGTGTGAACGAGACTTTAGTTATAGTACGTTTAGTGCCGTGACATCTACTGTTCATACGTCGACACTCGGTGGCACTAATGTTGCGACATTTAGTGTCATCGTGTGAACGAGGCTTCAATCTGATTAGACAAAGAATATTAATTCTCCTGGTAATAACAAGCCTTATTCTAATTATCTATTAAGGCAAAGGGAATTAACAGGGAAATTATCTATTCAATTCAGTCAAATTATTATTATTGTGAGTAAGTGGTGGAGAGCGGCCATCTCCCGCCCTTTTTGGTGGACATAGTGATTGTCATGATCCTGAGAACCAAATTAGTTTGTAGACCAAAAACGTTGATGGTAGTTTGTCACTTAATAGATTGGATGGTCAAATATTACTCCAAATCAAAATGGTCACCTATCAAATGACAAACTACCATCAACTTGATATTTGGTCTAGGTCTACTAACTAATTTCGTACTCAGGATCATGAAAAAAGTGATTTCAACATTTCAGTTGAAGTCATGACAAGTTTTTTGTATAAACTATCTCCTGGACAACAACCTTTTGTTTATAAGGAATGATTTTTTGGGGCTTCAACGCAACATAACAGCAAAATTGTAATATTGTGGATACTTCCCGAGATACCAGGTGTGGTAACAACATATTGACCAACGCAGGAAATTATAAGGGTCCTTGGAACGTAAAATAAGAAAAGAAAGAACATTTAAATATTTAATTACGTATAAGCAAATGTAAAGGCTACGAAATAAATGGAATACACATGATCAAACCTGAAGTTTATTTAGTATTTTTATCATCTGTTTTAAATCGAAGTTTCTTCTTCACTGCTAAAGATTCAGCGTAATCTTCTCGTAAAGTAAATATATGTTTCTCTTCTCTTCTCAGTATAAAATCTGTGATTTCGTAGCTTATCATCGAATCTAAATTTTGAAAATCTTCTTCACCCAAATCAGCAAAGTGTTCGAAAGGATCTGTAATACTTTCTACCGAATTATTACTTATATGTAGCAAATCTTTAATTTTAGTTTTAACTTCATCTTTAACGTTATCTAAAGCTTTGTGAACTTCAACAAGAGAATTCGATTGTTCATTTATTTTATCGAGAATCGATCGGATGTTATTCAATTTAGCGCGTACTTTTTCGATATCTTCTTCTAAAATAAATAGATTTACATTTGATGTTTTGAGTTTGTCGTCGAATTTTTTAATTTCATTTAAAGCATCTTCTATATTAATTTGAAGATCTTCAGATGATTCGACGAGTGATTCGTTAGTTAAAAGGATTTGGGCATCGTCGCTTAATTCTTTAAGTCCATTTTGAAGTGCATTTAGTCCATCGTGCACTTGATTCGGTGGTGTTTTCGATTTAGCATCCCACAATCTGATAACTTCTTCAAGACCGTTCAAACCATCTTCCATACTACGGAGATCCCCTTGAAGACTTGATATCCCATCTGGTATTGCTTTGGCGGATAACACACGCAAATCATCTTCAATCCCTCCGATCTTCTGCTTTATGAAATTTTCGTTTTCGGCAATTGTTTTAATAATGTCATCGGAATTAACAGAAGATGTAGATTCTTCGCTCGTAGATCTGACAGATATTATATCATCATTATCTGATTTACAAAATCCCTTAGCGACTTCATCCACCCATTTCTCAGGTGAACTGCTACGGAATCTCTTCAATTTTTCTTCGAGTAATTTTAAATTGCGGGTAATAGCCACTTTAGCTCTCTCCAAATCTTCAGGATGTTTTTTAAGACCTCTTTTCTTATTCATAATGAAACAGTATTTTTTTATGACAAGTTTAATAGAATCTAATTTCTTTTTTAGAATAAGAAGTTTTATAATTTAAAAATATGTCATTTTTATAATAACCTTCTTAGGTTACTTTAAGACGACTAAAAAATAAATGTACTAATCAATATTATAGCATATTTACTTGAAAATTTGAATAACTTAAATTCTCATGGGAAAATACATAAAGCTATACAAGTTTCAGCATTCTAGGGAATCAGAATGTGGGTTAAAAATGTACACTACTAACAAGTAAAGTAAGTAAGTAACAAGTGAAGTAAGTAAGTAACAAGTGAAGTAAAAAAAGTAAAAGTTGTAAAGTGAAGTACTAGTAACAAGTAAAGTAAAGTATAAAAACTTGTAAAAAAAAGTAAACATTTTAATCCTGTTATTACTTTCTCATATATATGTTATATGTATATATATGATATACACAAATTATTGTGATAGCATGAAAAGTCAATTTTTTGTATTCCATTTCTATTTTTGATGGTTTTGCACAGTTTAAGGGATTAATAAATTTAAGGGTTCCTCCGAATCTATAAATATAAATATATACATA
>KZ652802.1:42798-68433 GCA_001010745.2 Gerris buenoi | reverse complement strand
ACCCAACGCCAAATTGTTCTATGCCCTCCTCGTAGTAAGTGATAAAAAGTTGCACGACTTGCAGCGTCGGGTTTGGCCGGGAGGGGGGAGGAAAGGGGGGTAAAAAGGTATTTTTAATCTTTTTTCGCAAATATCTCGAAAACTATGAGGTTTAGCGCTAACTTTGTTATATACAAAATTAATCTACTTAAAATTTTGATCAGAAATGGACAAATGCATTTTTGTGTTAAAGTTAACGATTACGGAGTTATGAAGTTGTGAAAATAGCACTATTTTCCATTTTCCTTGAAACGTTTTGGAAAGATTTTTTTTATTACAGTTAAGGTGGTGAGCCTAAATTTGCAGCTTCGAAATGACTGTTCGAAAATTGGCAGTTTTTCCAAAAAAAGTTGAACTTTTAAATATTGCTCTTGTTTCGGGCCCAATATCGGCATAAAACCGCTCACCTACGAGAAAATCCATAAGAAACGAAGTTTTAGTAAATTTATTTGGCTTTCAGGCAAGCACAAAATGAAACCTGTAGACGAAATAGTTCTCCTGCAATCTTAAAAAAACCAAAAAAATTTAAATTTTATGTTTTAAAAAATTAGCCTAAACCACTTCCAAAAACAATTTACGGGCATTTGATGGAAGAAAAATGTGTGGAATCATGTTTTAAGGTGGAAAAGTGTAATTAAGACCATGTATTTTCATTTAAAAGTTCCAAGCAAAATAGAAAAATGTGATATGTTTACCTTTCATAACTACGTAATCCTTACCTTTAGCACAAAAATGCATGTCTATTTATGTTCCAAATTTTAAATAGATTAATTTTGTATACAACAAAGTTAGCGCCAAACCTCATAGTTTTCGAGATATTAGCGAAAAACGATTAAACATACCTTTTTACCCCCCTTTCCTCCCCCCTCCCGGCCAAACCCGACGCTGCAAGTCGTGCAACTTTTTATCACTTATTACGAGGAGGGTATAGAACAATTTGGCGTGGGGTTGAACTTTTTTTTTGGATGTTTGGGTTTGGACAATTTTTGAGCTAATTTTACTGTACTATCTCTAGTAATTATGAAGTGGTACCATGAAATCTCTAGCAAAACAACCAGTTTTATTAGTAGGTAACTATTCAATTAGTATTGATTCTAAGAGCTAATGCTGTTAATTAGATATCAATATAATATAATGCAGCTAGTTTTTCTAGGTCACAATTCAAAGGGATAATTTTCTAGGTCAGAAAGGGTTGTATGGCAGTTAATAGGGCTTTAAGGGGGAGTTTGTGGTGAAAATAGGGTGGCGTGGCGCCTCATAACTTCGACCTAGGGTTCATGTCCTCCTTACCCCAGACATACCCTTATTGACACTTTATCCTCATACTTATTTATAAGCATACCTTTAAATTAAATAAAGATCTACAAATCTTTGATTTGTAGATCTTTATTTAGAGGTGATTTCAGGGAGCTCAATCTTACTGATTATAATTATTAAGATTAAGATCGGGAAACTTAATTTTGCTATCTTTTTAAAACATAATTTTCTTCGGAAAATCTAAAATTCTACTATATTTACAATTTTATTTATGTTTTCGTACATTTAAAACCAGGATATTTATTTTATTTTTCTCTCTAGATTACCAAAAAAATACAAAATGGAATTAATGGTATGTTTGATTTAGCAGTCGAGTAGAAACTAATTTCAGTGTTTAGCTCTTTATTTAGATAATGAATTGTTCTTATCACAGAGTTATTAATATGAACCTAGTTGTCTGCTAGAGTTGAGTTCACTCAGTCTAGGCCTAGGCTGTCTTATCTAAACACTGATAGTGTATGTGCCATAGCCATATTATCCTGTACCCAGTACAACCTACTTCCAACTTCATCCGCTCTTTTCTGAATATCTTTATTATTCATTATTTTTTTAAATCACGCTCTTATATTTTGTTCTTCTCTCCAACTCCGAGCTCCTCCTACAAAACTTGCTCAGCCAATAGTATTACTTTCTCATGTGCTGTAGAAAAACTAATGTGTGGCGCGAAAATTCAATTTTGAGATTTCGATGGATTCTCGTTTTAAGGTCTGTAATGTAAGTCCACTAAAGTGGTTTTTAAAAATGTCGGTTTGTCAGCTGAGCTGACACGCAGGGATGCCCACACCCCTAGGCAAAATTGTTGGAGTAAGAACAAATTTTTAGAGTATTTTTCAGAGTTTGGGAGAGATTTTTCAAATATTCCAGGTTATCTCAGGCAGCTTTTGGAAAGAATTTGCGCCTTGGAAGAGATGGACATTCCTGCAGATACGAGGATCCTAGACTACTCGCCCAAGTTCAATTAAATTCAGCATACAGGTTCAGAAAAATTAATTTTAGCTCTAAATTTGGGGCACTACCCCCAAAAACATTTCGACGGTTATGATTACAAAATTCTATAAAGTAGTCCATTTAAATAAAAATCTAAAGATACAAGTCGTTTTCCCGGGAAAAATCTTGTTCCTGAGAAAATAGCTTTACGCGTTCCCAAATTTAGAGCTGATCTTATATCTGATCTATCTTCATTGTATGATTTTTCTGAACCTGAATACCGAATTTAATCAAAATCGGCCCAGTAGTTTAAGGCTTCTGCTTTGGTACAGACAAAAGTACACTGGGGATGAACGAGCTACATATCTTCTTAAATGATGCGGGTAAACAGAATTCAGATAAATTGTAGTTGTATAGTTGGGATAATCACAGTTTTTTTAGAACCCAAATTTATCAAAATTAGTTTTGTCGTTTAGGTTTCTATGCGTTTACAGAGTCAAAAGACGTATTTTAAAAGTACCAGGTAACTATTTTTGGACTTTGGGACCTTAAAATGTGAAAATCCATCAAAATCGTAGTTTTGAGCCATTACAAATACTCTCTCTGTATAAGGTGGTAAAAAAGTATTAACATATTAATTAAAAGGTGGCAATATATAGTATGGACCAAAATAAACAAAAAAAAAAACTTAGTAAACTTGGGTCAGCAATGTAACGGGGTCAGAGATATGGCAGGTTATTATTATTTTATTTTTTTTAACATTTATTTAAAATTATTTATTATGTACAAAAGATGAAAAGGAGGTTAGCAAAAATAAATAAATACTTATATAAAGTTAGAAGATTTTCAAAGTGTCCTCCTTCGGTTTGCAAGCAGGCACAACAACATTTTTCTGAAGGATATTCGAATTCTTTCTAAAACCCCTTTAATTGGCTCGGATTTTTTGGCATTTTTTTTTTTTTTTTTTAATAATTCGTAGCTGCAGCTCCTCGAGGCTATTATCAGGCGTACCATTTATTATGTACTAATGTTTTCAAATATCCTCCAATAAAAGAAATCTACGTTAAAACAGGTGATATAGTAGGCCAAAGACAAAGGTATCTCGGTATCTCCGAAAGCATTACTTTGCGGACATATTTTAACTAAAACTTTTTTGTTTATTTTGTTCGATACTATTACCTCTTTAAATATTTTTCACTCTTTTTAACGCTCTGTATACGTATGAGAAAATAAGAAATGACATAATGACGTACAAAAGAAGTTTCCATTCCATTACAATATACTTACTTAAAGTTGTTTAACATGGTTATCTACTTTCGAAGTATAAATCTGTTTACATTAATCGCAGCTCCACATTAGCAGCTTTACTTAAACTTAAGCTAACGGTGCCTTGAACATTCCTCCTTCTACTCCTTGCCTTCCCTGAATACTTTCATTCCACGCCATAAATAATTAAACGTTCTTATACAAACAGTTTGCTAATTGTGCCCAACTCTAAATTATAAGCTAATCCATTTTAACAAACTTAAATTTTTAAAAGTCAAATACTAACTGTGGCATATAACTTCCTCGCATCCTATCACTTGACGGATGTTCGCAACAGTATAATACTAAGTATAATAATGAGATAAAATTCAAAATATAAGAGTTAAGGCTCTACCGCCCTTTGAGGTTAGAAAAATCATTGAAATTAAAATGTTATTGGTTCTAAGCAAGATATCAAAAATCTAATCACAGGCTTCATTCCTAATTTTAATTCTGCACAATTTGAGCCCTATTTTAACTTCCTATGATAAATAGTACAGGCGCCATTTCAAGACAACGAGTTTTATCGTTGTATTGAAATGGCGCCTATACTAAATAAATCTAGGTTATCTCCGAAACCTTTACTTTACGGACTTACGTTTACTAAACATTTTCTGTTTATTTTGGTCCATTATATATAGATATATCCGTATAAGCTACTTTCGACAAAACATCCAAAATTCATCTTATATGGGATGAGTATATTTTTAAAATATACAAAGAGTTTAAGCGCACGCAAAAGAGGCGAAACGAGGAATTAATATAGAATCGTACTTACCATTCTGATTTCGTTAAAATCGTACAAATAGTTTATTAAATATGAGCATTCGCCGAATCTTCAACAGTTGTAAGAAATGACTACAATTTAAAACACAATGACATTTGTTAAAAGGTTTATCCGTTTGTTAAATTCTTTGCAATATTTTCATTTTTCCTACTAATTTCTTTAATCTAACATATTTATTAACGAATCCGTGACTCATGAGGCATATGGTAATTATACATAAATTAATTCGTAAAATTAATTAAGTTCTTCAGCAAACAGTCGGTGGAAGTCAACAATATATTTTCTTCTGAGTAAACAAAAATACTAAATGTAAGCCTACTTTGGTGGAAAAAAGCACAAAAGTTAATGTTTAATCGACCCGTCTCGACCAATTTAGTAAATGACCAGTTCATTGATGGTGACCAAATAAATTGTTGGAAATGCAGGGTGTAAAGATTTGGACTAAACTAAATTTAGGTATTCAACTATTACTGGAGCCTGGAGCCATCTGCAACCAAATAAGATTTAAGAAGAACATATAAGTAAAGCTTTTTCGAGGAAAATCATGTTTCTGTAAAATAGCAATAACAATAATTAATAATGGTGGGAGATCCGGGTTCGAATCCCTGCCGGGTAGGACTATTTTTACAGAAAATTGTAATAAGATGAAGAAAAGTAATTAAATTTTACACAAAACCCTAAAAAATAAAACCAATGGACGAAGTTATTATGGAGATGAAAAAGACATTTAGACCGATTTTTTTCGAATTGTAACTTCTTTTTTCTTGGTTCAAATAATATGTTATTAATTAATTTATTGGTGAGAGATTAAAGGATTATATGTGTTATTTTGTAGGTAATGCTGATAAATGATTACTTAGAGTCTGTAATATGTGCATTTACAGTTATAAAAAGTTTCTATTTTCACTTCTTATTGTGCGTCTCATTAAAAAGTAAAGTAATTGAAGATCCCACACTGTCTGTTAAAAAAATAATCGACTAAAGCTCACGTTGAATGTCTAGCTAAACAAAAGGAAAAAAACAAACAAAAGATTTTCATAAATTACTGAGTTATTACAAGAGGAAAACAAAAGTGTGTGTCGGGCTGTGAACGTGAGCCAGAGCTGTTTGAACTATCAGACTCTGGCCGACCCAGATATCAAGTGAGGGCTCGTTGTTTCGTCACCCCTGTTTTGTTTTGAATGCGTCTTAGTCGTCATTTCAGAGTATATTCTGATAACTGTTGATTAAGGATTTTTTCCCTATGGACGGAAGACAATCTCATCTGTATATGAGGACGAAGCGAGGGCTGGGGGCTGGAGAAGGCAGGAGGGGAGGGGAGTCCAGAGATCGCTCCGTACCAGGCACCTTCCTTTTCTAATCGTAGCTTCGTAATTACACATATTATTTGTAACACTCCTAAACCTAACCCTTGTACATAATAAATTGAAAAAATAATGTAAAACTAATATCTGTTAATTTTTTCACCCTATTCTTCCGCAAACACTCGACGATTTTTACGAAAACATTATTATCAATTATAATTTTTACGGCAGTGTCAGCAAGGCAACCCTGGTATAACCTGGTGGAGAAGGTTCTTTCTATTAATTGTGTATCCGAATTTTATTATTCGTTAACGATAAACCGAACAGCTTTAAAAGTCTCTTCGGTTTCGTTTACGGTGAAATTTTAATGTGGATCGAGTGATATTTTAATCGGAAATATTTCGGGCCCGATCGTAACCTCGGTACTAGTCTAGTCAGGTTATCGACGCAGGTATTACCGTGTATTTAGGTCCCGTCCGACAGGCCTATCCTGTTGGTTATCCGCTTTAGTATTTATGAATCGGGAGGGCGGATTTTAAATTTTAACTCGTCTACGGGTTGGGTTTTATCGGTAGGAGAGTCCGTGAAGGGTCGGGAAGATGCCGGCGGTCAGGGGAGACGGTATGCGGGGGCTGGCGGTGTTCATATCCGATATAAGGAACTGCAAGAGCAAAGAAGCCGAGATCAAGAGGATCAACAAAGAACTGGCCAACATCAGGAGCAAATTCAAAGGAGACAAGACCTTGGACGGCTACCAGAAGAAGAAATACGTGTGTAAGTTACTTTTCATATTCCTACTCGGTCACGATATAGACTTCGGTCATATGGAGGCCGTGAACCTCCTCTCCTCTAACAAATACTCGGAGAAACAGATCGGTTACTTGTTCATATCGGTTTTAGTCAATACCAACAGCGATCTGATCAAACTCATCATCCAGAGCATAAAGAACGATCTCGCTTCTAGGAACCCGATCCACGTCAATCTGGCTATGCAATGTATCGCCAATATCGGCAGTAAAGAGATGGCCGAAGCCTTCGGATTCGACATCCCCAAGTTGTTAGTGTCGGGCGACACTATGGACGTGGTGAAACAGTCGGCCGCCCTCTGTTTACTCAGACTGTTCAGAACTTCGAGAGAAATCATACCCGGAGGAGAGTGGACTTCTAGAATAGTGCACCTTTTAAACGACCAACACCTGGGAGTGGTCACTGCCGCAGTCTCGCTCATCGACGCCTTGGTCAAACAGAACCCGGAGGAATACAAAGGATGCGTAAGTTTGGCCGTGTCTCGCCTCAGTAGGATAGTCACCGCCAGTTACACAGACCTTCAAGATTACACTTATTACTTTGTTCCGGCGCCGTGGCTTTCGGTAAAACTCCTACGTCTGCTTCAGAACTACTCCCCTCCCGAAGACCCCGGAGTCAGAGGGAGGCTCAACGAATGCTTGGAGACCATCTTGAACAAGGCTCAAGAACCTCCTAAATCTAAGAAAGTCCAACATTCCAACGCTAAAAACGCCGTTCTGTTTGAAGCCATCAGTTTAATTATCCATAACGACAGTGAACCTAACCTTCTTGTTAGAGGATGTAACCAGCTGGGTCAGTTCCTTTCTAACAGGGAAACTAATCTGAGGTATTTGGCTCTCGAGTCCATGTGTCTCCTAGCGACGTCCGAGCTCAGTCACGAAGCCGTTAAAAAACACCAGGAAGTCGTCATACTCTCTATGAAAATGGAAAAAGACGTTTCGGTCAGACAGCAAGCCGTAGATCTCTTGTACGCTATGTGCGACCGTAGCAACGCCGAGGAAATAGTGCAGGAAATGTTGAACTACTTAGAAACTGCCGATTACTCTATCAGGGAAGAGATGGTGCTAAAAGTCGCGATATTGGCTGAAAAATACGCGACCGATTACACTTGGTACGTCGACGTGATCCTCAATCTAATTAGAATCGCAGGAGATTACGTTTCAGAAGAAGTCTGGTACAGAGTAATCCAGATCGTCATTAACAGAGAAGAGGTGCAAGGTTACGCTGCTAAAACCGTATTCGAAGCTCTTCAAGCTCCTGCGTGCCACGAGAACATGGTGAAAGTCGGAGGTTACATCCTGGGTGAGTTCGGTAATCTGATAGCCGGAGACCAGAGGTCGGCTCCCCTCGTACAGTTCAAATTGCTTCACTCAAAGTACCATCTCTGTTCTCCTATGACAAGAGCCCTTTTACTTTCGACTTACGTGAAATTTGTTAACCTGTTCCCTGAAGTCAAGACCGTCGTCCAAGATGTATTTAAACAGCACAGTAATCTGAGGAGTGCCGACGCCGAACTTCAGCAAAGAGCCTCCGAATACCTGCAGCTGAGCATCATAGCTTCGACTGACGTCCTCGCTACTGTGATGGAAGAGATGCCTTCGTTTCCAGAAAGGGAGTCCTCTATTCTTGCCGTGCTTAAGAAGAAGAAGCCTGGGCGAGTTCCTGAAAATGAAATCAGACCGGCTAATGTCGCGGCGACAAATAATACCGAAGCGACTACAAATCATAATAATGTTAATTCGACTCACAACCCTCCTGCTGTAAACAACACCAGTGCTTCTGCCGATCTCCTGGGTTTGTCTACCCCTCCTGCCCAAAGCAACAATACCGGAGTTCTCTTAGATGTTTTAGGAGACATATACGGAGGCCAGACTCAGCCGGCGGCCGCCGTCCAGCAGAACACTTACAACCCTAAGAAATTCGTTTGCAAGAACAACGGAGTATTGTTTGAAAACGACCTTATTCAGATCGGAGTTAAATGTGAGTTCAGGCAGAGCCTCGGAAGAGTGGCATTGTTCTACGGTAATAAGACTTCGTTCCCCCTGCAGAACTTCTCTTCTACGTTGATCCCGGTAGGAGAAGACGACACCAAGTGGGCCACTAAACTAGGTATCCAGGTAAAACAGACGGAGCCCGTCCTAGAGGCCGGAGCACAGATTCAGCAGATGGTCAACATCGAATGTCTAGACGACTACGTAGACGCCCCGAGTATGAGTATCACCTTCCTTTATAACAACGTGCCCCAGAAACTCACCGTAAAACTGCCGGTGTTTATCAACAAATTCTTTGAACCCACCGAAATGAACGGAGAGTCATTTTTCGCCCGTTGGAAGAATCTGGGTAGCAACTCACAAAAGACCCAGCGTGTGTTCAGAGCGATACAGCCTATGGACACCACTGCGACAAGGACGAAATTAAGCGGGTTCGGAATGCAGTTATTGGACAACATAGATCCTAACCCCGAGAACTACGTTTGTGCGGGCATCGTGCACACCGGTGTCCAGCAGATAGGTTGTCTTCTCCGTTTGGAGCCTAACAAACAGGCCCAGATGTACAGGCTTACCATTCGCTCCAGCAAGGAACCGGTCTCCATAGAGTTGTGCGACCTGCTTGCGGACCAATTTTAAATAGAGTACCCTATTAATTTAACGACAGAATTATCTATACGTACCCGTAATACTTATAAAGCATGTGCTTTGACAGTACTTGTACTGGAGCGGTGTCTGCTTTTTTATTTTACCTTTGAGTTGGTTTGAGCCGCTTTTTATCGGCTTGTCAGACTCCGAGAGAAAATGAAAGGTTCGGTGTTTAGGAGATATTTTTGTTTTTATAGTTAGTTGAAATGTGTTATACCGCTCGCCGCGGTTTCTCATGCCACAACTGAACTGAGTACAATAACATTTTCTTTTTCATTTTTAAATGTCCAAACACCGAATCTTGTTTTAAAACCTCAATTACCCGGTATATTTTTTTCTGTCTAAAAAAAGAACTATTAAATTGTATCGTTAGCTAATTGGTAGATATTTGCATTATCTATAAGTATGTATCTCTTTTCCTGTGAATTGTATGAAATATTTATTCTATATTAGGTAAAAAAAAAGAATAAACCTTCGTAGCCGAAAGTATCTATATAATTATTTTTCCTGAAAATATTTTTGAGGGAGGAATAGAAAGAACTAGTAATCTCATAAAGAAAAATCCTTAGTAACAGAAAATGTAAGTTTTTTGATTTTTTAAAATATAATAATTATATTGTGAAATTGAATAATAATTTTTAGGTGGAAAGCAAGCTAAATATGAAGTAAAAAGTTCATATTTTTTCCATGTAACATTTATCCACTGGGAAATACGTGTATAATTATTTAATTCTCGTAAAAAGTCATCGAAATTAAGTTGTTTTATTCTCAGAAACTCAGAAATATTAAATAATTATTACTAATTAACATCGTGCTCATTTATTTTTTCTGTTTTTTAATGGATTTTTTTTTTTTTTTAAATGAATGAAGAAAATTCACTTTACTCACAATGTCATATTAATATTGAAAAAATTAAATTCTAAATTGACAGTTTCGACAACGATAATAATAACATTAAAAAATTGTATATTTCCATACCAGCCGTTATATATTTTTTGATTTGTTATATATTGCCCTTGCACCAGTTATTGGTAAGAAGAATGTATATTTTTTTTTCTTTTTTTTTAAAAAAAAATGAAAAACTGTTTATAATTAAGCAATTAATTTTTATAATTTATGTTTTTTAAATTTTATTTTTTTATATTTATATATATTTTTTTATTTTGTTTAAATATTTATTAAGTTCATCTAGATTGATACAAAATTTGAAGTTCATCTAAAATCAAGTAATTTTCTCGTAATACTCTCAAATGAAACTTTATTATGATTCACTTTGTTCAGCTAAATTGTAAAGTTAAAGATCGTCTTAGTTCACTCAAAAATTCCACTTATTTTACTTATAAGTTAAAGATTGTTATACTTGCCACAAAAAGGAGCTAATCCTCTACCAAAAGTAAAATAATTGCTCTATCAATTAATTGTAAGTTTTTTTTTAATCTTATTTAACTCATAAAATTTCATATTTATGGAAATCCTGGTTTAACTGTTAGTTTAAAAGTCATTATAATTTTATTCCAAAGCTACTGATCATTATACTCATTCAAATTTACTAACATTTTAAAGTAAAGTGCTTTTTAAGTTAATATTTTGCTGTTTCATTTTTGTTAAATCAAAAGTTAATGATTGCTGTTTTTTTTTTTTTACAAACTAAATTTTATAATGGAAGAACATATTAAAGATCTTTAAGCTTTGCACAAATTAAAGATCATTCTAGTATCATTTTATTCCAAAGTTAAAGATCATTATACAAATTTAATTGGTATCTTAACCATTAGTAAAGTCTATTGTAATTTACTTTCAAATTAAGTTTCACCTTAGTTTAATCACCAAATGTTTTAGCTCATTTTGCTTTAGTCTAAAGTTAAAAGTTGGTTATACTTTACTAATAAAATATCATTTTAAAAAGTTAAGTCCACTATAATTTAGTTTCATTGTTTTAGTTTATAGTTTGTTGACATTTTTTTAATACTAGATATCAAATAGGGAAAGGGCAAGCCATGAGTTAAGCTATTCACTAAAGACCCAGGAGGTACAAGGCAAATTTGGTTTTTAACTCGTCTTTACTTGGCGAGGCACGGAGCGTTAAACAATTTGATATCACGCTAAAAACCAATTTTAAGTGTCTCATAGGTTTCATAGGTCTCCCCTCTGTAAAGTAGCCCTCCTAAGTGGATCCCCAGCTTTACTGTCATATATAATCCTGAAATGGAAGATCAAATTAGTTACTTATAATTTTAAGATCATCTTATACCATTTAGCGATAAGTAAATTAATCAATCAACCTAAAGATAATTTATGAAATCCCTCAAAAGGTTAATTTAAATATTATAGATAATTTTAATTAAGTTGAAAAAAGTTAGTTTCCTTCAAAATGATATTGAATTTAAAGATCGATTTTAGAGTATTAAAACTTATTGAAGATTCTATTTTTTTGCATAGACCAATAAATAAATCTTTATTTGGGAATTAATTATTTCTAATCTGTTAATGAGTTTTTTTTATAAACAAAAATATTGAGAAATTAATTACATGCTAAATTTAATTTAACTGATTAAGTGTAAGTGTGTTGTGTGAAGAAAACTATTGTAATTTACAAATTACATCGTATTCAAAGATTAGCAAATGAAACTTCACCATTTGTATCTAGAATCTAGGTTACGTATTGGCCATTATTCCAAGATGTTTCTAGCCTATTGTAATGTTTTAACATTTGTATTTTTTATTTTATTTTATTTTTTTTTTTAAATGGAAGTGTATATACCAATATCAGACGATTATTATTTTATTGTATAAAGCTATTGGTCAATCTTATAATATGCCATTTGCCTATAAAATATGTTGGTTTCGATTCACACAAAATAAATTTACCATTTATTATGATAACATTGAATACTGTAATTGGTCAATTTAACAGTAGGGCATGTATCTTTAAAATAAAATAAAAATTCTGTTCCACAAAAATATAAGGGAAAAAATCTAATAATTAGTTAAAACTTTATTTTATTTTATTTTTTTTTTTGTTTTTAAATATAACTTATTTTTATATATTTATTTATACTTATTTTTAAAGTTTTATTATTATTATTTTACAATTATATTTAAATAAATTCAAAATAGTGTCTAGTAGGTGTTGATTGTGACATTATCTCATTCCCAACGATGTTTTCCAATATAAAAGAAAATATATATTTTGACGAGGAGAAAATAAAACATAAAACTATTTGCGGAGATATTTTTATTTGTATCGGCTCCACCGGCTTATATAATTTATTCTTTGTTGTTTATCCCTTTAATTTATTAACAATAATATATTAAAAAGAAAAAAAAATTGCAAAATATAAGATATTATAAAATAATTGTAATTCATTATTTATAAAAAAATAAAAAAATAAATAAATCGGATACAAAAAACACTGACTTTGAAATAAGCTNATGTTTTTTTTTTTTTTATTATCATGTTTTTTTGATTTATTATCATAATATATTAATACTATATTCATTCTTTGTATTTATATATTTTTTGTTATGTATTAAAATATAAAAAAAATGAGATCTTTATATTATATTAAATTTATTTTGTATATTGATTGTACGAGTTTATAAAAACCGTAAATTATTCAAACGGTTTTAATTATGAAATGAAATTTAAAAAAATATATATTTTAATGATGAGAATTGAACCAGGATCTTTTAGTTTGCTCTTAATTGATTAGGTATTGTTCGGTATAGAAGTTATATGGGCTGTCGCGTTACATTTGCTTTTTAAAAATTGGTTATTTTTTTGAAACTTACTACTTTACGCACCTACTTAGTTGGACTTCCTTAGAGAATGAGCTAATAAATTTTCACATCTGTCCATGCTTGAAATGCGTTCTTGCTCAATGAAAATTTCTTTTTTCGGCCAAGGAGGATGAGTTATTCTCCATGTTAATATTCGTTGAACTTACTCATAATAAATTAAAATCAAAGAACAAACTTATTCAGCTAATCGGTGAAGATACAATTTTTAAAAAATCAAAGAAATAATCTCTCGACGTGAAATAATGCTAATTGTTCATAGTTTAACATAACTCTATGTCCTGTATAATCTCAGAAGATAAAATTATATTTTAAAAAATATGATTAAACATAATTTATTTACTATAATTGGTTAAGTGCAATCCTGGAGAATAGGCATATCCAGTTATATTATACAGAGGTATGGATTGTTTACCACATTCATTCTGAAGTTTGTTCTAAAGTTGGTAGTGCTCTTTGAGATTACGTTGATGGCATCTTCTTTATTTGAAGGGTTTCCTTCAACATCTAAGTTTCTTTAGCTGGTATTCCTTTTTTAATGGCCTTATTAATTGGCTCTATTTTGGTATTTGCTTAAAAGAGGGTGGCCCTCCGGTATGTTTAAATATTGTTTCCTGAAATGTTTTGATAAATCATTTATTAAATTACCTTATATTGAAACGATTTTTAAATTATAATAGGAATGCTAAAATACCAATTTATGTTAGCTAATTATCCCTTTGTACTATAACAGGTTAAAATTAATTTCCTTCTGATTAATTGCACATAATTATGCAACATAGAAGCATGAAGTAGATCATGTTCTTTCTTATGAGCAATTAAATATATGTTAGTGCTAAAAACTGGTTAAGTTTATTCTTTCTGAAGAGTGCACTTAGTTATGTCATATTGAGATAATATTATTATTAAGTTAATATTTCCCAGATAAAAATATTTTATGGAAATTATACCTATATTAAGTTAAGTGCAACTCTGAAAAAAATTAATGGGAATATGTTTTAATCAATTATACTATTGTAATATAGATCTCTGATAAAATTTAATTTGGTAATCTTGATTTTGCATAACTTAACATAATCAAAAAGATCCTGAGTTCAAATTCCAAAATTAGAAGTTTTTTGTTTTCTATTTATTTTTGTATNTATTATGATAGTTTTTATTATATTAGAAGAAAAAAATGAAATTAAAATTTTGATTTTTAAAAAAAAAATCATTAGTTAGGTAGAGGAGGTTTTAAATTTGATATATTTTGAAATGTAACAAGTTATTTGGTCATAGGGTATGAAGTGTAGTAAATTGAGCACTTAAGAGCTATTGGTTTTGAAAGAAAGATAAAATATCTTTAAAAAAAGTCCCTATTTTTTTTTTTTTATTTGCTTTCTTTTGTCATTTGTTTTGTTATTTGTTAACTTTAGTCAAATCAATGGAGTTTAGAGAAATTAGGACACATATAGGATAATTAATTTAAAAATATAGTTGATATGGACATTAATAAATAATAATGTATATGAAATATTATAACCTGGTTTTTAATTAATGTAAAAATTGATTATTTTCTTTATTTTTCTATTATTTGTTTTTAAGTGTTATTTATTTGTTATTTTTCCATAGGCTTTAGGGTTTTTCGAATTTGTAGTTTTTGAAATTTTCTCATTTTTTGATGAGGTACTAATTGCGGTTTTATATATATATTTTTCTTCTTTTCATCATTTAAAAATAATTCTTAGGATATTATTGTAAAATTAAATAATAGAATATTTTTGAAGCAATACGCATGCACAGTCCTATTACCTGACTGCAAACAGACCCCAGTAGTGGTACTTATAAATGAGTGATAGCAACTTAATACACTTGTTATGTTAATGCACAATTATCATTTATACCGTTCTTTTATCTTGGTTTGTTTTCACCTTTTTTCTCTGATGTACTTTTATTGATTCAGTAAATAAAAATAGTTTAGTTAAATTAATTAATATCCGATAAATATATTGTTTGCCGAAAACTTATATTCTAGATTTGATCCAAAATTTTCTTCTTTATCGTTAAAATGATTTGCATATGATCACTTTTCTTATTAATTAATTTATGTCTGGATCTAAAATTATCCGCATATAGATGCAATTTATAATATAATAAGTTCTAACATGAGATTAGGATAAAATTAGAGATTTAAATGCTAAATAACACGAGGGATTTATCTATTGCTTATTATTATGTTTTAGTTAGAAAATTAACTATTATTAGACCATTTAATTATACTTGTAAAGGTTTATAGTATTTACGAATATACAAGTATTATTATTGGCTGATTATGTGTTCACCCAGGATTGAGATATAATTGGGTAGGCACTAGATTCCATAATTAAGTGAAGTGGTCTCTACCGTTGAGAACATAAATTATAGGTTTTTTACAACTGATTGAGCAACATGCCAACCCTGTGCCAATAAGCCCTTTAGCAGGCATAAGCCTTCAACACCATTTATTATTATTATCACTAAGGCATTAGTGGTTATTTTCTCCCAGGCTTATTTTAGTCGTTTCTAAGTTCACTAGCCTATTTAAGATTATGGACCTTAAAGTAGGCAGTTGCACCACGGATTATATTTATGATAATACAGGTGTATTTTATAAGGTGCTTTTTATTTCTTGAGTTAAAAACTGACAGAGGGGTTAGTGTTCATAAGAGAGCCAGCCATAAGCTAACTTTATTATAAATGTGAATCATAATTTTTGTACCTGTCCGAGTTTCTACTGGGTTTTCTTTGAGCAGCAAAAACATATTTCACCTATAATTGATATACTGTAGAACCTTATTATAGTGGACTATAAGGCCTCGGGTGAGATACAAGCAGTGGGGGGCAAAGTGTCAGAGCGGTGAGCAAACCTGGCTACGGTAAGAGCAAAAATAATAGGCTAGGCGGTATTTTCCATATTTCCCTGCCATGTTTACTTGGTCAGAGTTTCTAATTAACTAAAAAGACTGAGCGGTGAGCATTAAATTATGTAGAGGCTCTGGGGTGAGTGGCAACATTTTTCGCTCTGACACTTGGATGCCTTTTGGGCTAAAGGTTGAGCCTATTTCACTATGTTCAAGGTGGGTTGTTGCACCACAAATTATATTTATGATAATATAGGAGTATGTTGCAGAGCCTCATTATAACTGACTATTAGGGATTAAAGGTTGAGCCTATTCAAGACTATGGAGAAACATTTATTTTCTGCTTGGTTTGTTAGCTTCTTATTTCTTAAGTTTGTAATTGACTGCAGGGCTGTTAGTAGAGCCAGATAAAAATAAGCAAACTTTATTATTATGTGATTTATAATTTTTGTACCTATCCGAGATTCTACTATATTTTCAGGGTTTTTTTCTGAGAACCAAAAACATATTTTATTAACACATAAGGATCCTTTATTTTCAAAAATTGCTGAAAAATACTAATTCAGCAATTAACCTATAAATTAGGTAACATTTATGTTTGATGAACAAAAAAAATAATTGATTCAAATTACTTAATGTTTGTTTAATCTTAATTCATTATTCATATTCTATCATAAATTTACCCTTACAATCTTTTACTAAAATATCTTGTATCATTTTTCGAATTTATCTTGTGGCATTTATGAAAAAAAAAAAAAAAAAAATGAAATTTAGAATATTTTTTGGGACTCAAAGTATAGTTTATTTATGTGTTATAAAAAAGAAATCATTATTTTCAAAGAAAAAATAATATATCAAACTTATTAAATGTTTAAATTATAAGAAAGGGTAATAATATAATGTAATTCCGCAAATACTGCCTCAACTTTATACTTGATATTTGATTTTATTAAAATTTCTCCCTCTGGTGATTAATAAATACAATAAATTAATTATTATTATGATAGTTTTTATTATATTAGAAGAAAAAAATGAAATTAAAATTTTGATTTTTAAAAAAAAAATCATTAGTTAGGTAGAGGAGGTTTTAAATTTGATATATTTTGAAATGTAACAAGTTATTTGGTCATAGGGTATGAAGTGTAGTAAATTGAGCACTTAAGAACTATTGGTTTTGAAAGAAAGATAAAATATCTTTAAAAAAAGTTCCTATACAGATGTGTTACGTTGTTTACAAAATGGTAACAGTTTCAATGATAACTGTAAGACTTTAAAATTTCTTATCAGTATGTTGTATTCTGCCATACAGTCCCTTATCAGAAAGGTGTGTTCACTTATCAGCGCACTTAAAGATTAGAGCATTTAAAAAAAAAAAAAAAAAAAAAAAAACATGTAGTTGATGAAACTTAATCAGGGCAAGCATGCGAATTATTGAAAAATTGGGCATTGAAATTTGTTGAAAATTGATCCTTGTAAGTTTTCAACTCTTGAGTAGTCGGATCTATAATTGATTTTAAAAGCCTCACTTTTACAAATATTTTAACTCCTCCATAATTTATTTAAGTATTAAACATGTTTTTTTGTAAGTGTTTGTGAAATTTTATTATATGACATTTTCAAAATGAAATGGGAAAAATAAACTGAATATTTTCAGTATGGTTGTTTTGAAGGTAGATGTATCTAAAGATTGAGAGCGCAAGTGGAGTAGATATCAATAGAGTATGGAAAAATTGGAAAGCCTCCACAGAATAGTAGTTGTAGTTGAGAGTCCGTTATTTGTCTTTCATGTGACTCAACGTTGGGTTTTTCCTTTACCTTTTACCGGCATTGATGATGGCCGAAAGCTTTAGTTTTGTAAAATAAACATTATTCTGTGGATAAGCTTTCCAGTTTTCCCTTATTCTATAGATATATCTATTTATTACTAAATCATAAAAACATTTACACTTTAATACAGTTCATTTATGTACCAACTAGTAAAGGCCTAAGATGTGGGAGAAAGGTTTTGAAGAATAATTAAATAAATTAATAGTGTCTACTGCTGTATAGAATTGGGGATCTCCCCCGCAGTAGTGACTGCTGTAGGCCATACACCAGAAGAGACAAAACAAATTAAGATGAGACGGAATTGGATGATGATTTTAGTTCACATTATCATCAATGTGTGAGTATACACTGTTTCATAGGAGCCTAGAAGAGATGCACATCTTAAAATAGACCTGAAACTGATTTATGTCCTGGCACTCCTCAAGGAGCATAGTGCTTCAACAAAACAGCACCAACAAAATCTGTTTGTTCCCAACGCTTAGGTCTCCTTCCTGCATTATAATCTTACTTCTTGCTTTGAGACAAGAAGGGTCAAAACAGTGTAAATATTTGGATTACATCTTGCATCTAGTCACATGAGACATAGTGATGTGTATTATTTCCACCTTAATCTTCCTCTTTGTCACTCCCATTTCCCTCTTGCACCTTCAATCTGTATGTTTGGCCCCATTTCCACATTTTTTTTCTATGAGTCTAAAAATTGATCATTTTTTCAGAATTGCATCTCTCCTCTAGTCACATGAGACATTGTGATGTCTGTTGTAGCCTCCTTCACCCCAGTATTTCCCCTCTTGCACCTGTAATCTGTATGTTTGGCCCCACATCCACATTTTAACTTAATTCATTTTGGCCTTATTTTTATTTAGACATTTTAAGTAGTCATAAATTTAATTTTCTTGGGCCAGTTTTTAGAGTAAAAAACGTTTTGGTGTTCTAGGCAAATAATAAGAATTTTATAGGGCATATGCTCGCCCAACTTACAACCATCTTTCTCCGAACCAGCCTCATAATTCACAAGGTGAGTACTCAATCCTGTTTAGTTACCTACCTGGGTTCTAAACGTTGTTATAAATTAAGATATCAGGCCTTAAATAAATAAAATTTTATATAACTAGCTCATAAACCAATAATAATGATTAGAAAGAAAAAAAATATTATAACTACAAAAGGTAACTAGTATTTGGACAATGCCCCAAGTTTAAACTTTTTTAAACTTACTGCTTGTATGATGTAGCTTTGTTGAAATTTACTATTAAAGTGTTTAACATATCCGGTTTACATGAAATAAGTGACAAACTAGAAATTAACTCTAGTTGTACTCAACCCTGTTAGAATAAGACCATCAGTAGGCATAATATAGGATTTAAAAGCATAGTTTCTATATTATTTATTTTTTACTTATTTTCAAATCAGCTTTTTGCCTCGTATAACACCACCATCTGTGCTTGCTTTCAGTTTTTATTTTTGATGCTGTTTTTATTTTTGTTTATATTTTATTTTACTTAATGCTTGAAGCTCTGATGATGACTTAAAGGATGTTTGTAAGATAAAATATCTTTTTTTTTAAGAGAAACCCCTACATAGTTTACATTAGATGAGTATTTAACGTTTTCTATTTACACTAGTTTGTACTCAACTCTATGCAGTTTACATTAGATAAGTACTTAATTCTGTTGAATAAATCTACTAGTTTATTCTTGACCATATGTAATTTACATTAGATATGTACTAAACGTTGTTGTCTTACACTAGTTTGTACACAATCGTGTTTAGTTTTGATAGTACTAAACTTTTTTTACTTCAACTTTAGTTTGTACTTAGCCCTGTGAAGTTGATATTAGATAAGTACTAAACTTTGATAAATTATGCTAGTAAGTACTCAACCTTATATAATTTAAATGAGACGAAATGTCATTACTAGCTAGTTTATATAAGAAAGTGCCCAACCATTTTGAACTACAAAGTTCTCTATCTAGTTTACATAAGATAAAATTTCATCCCTGCCTAGTTCACATGAAATTAGTTCTCGTTTTTATTCCATTAACATGATTTATATATCTTCGCTTGTATTTTTCTCCAATGTGTGATAGCCACTTGTAAGGGTGTAATTCAATAACCAAACCATATCTTCTCATGGAATAATTGTTTTTTAAACAATTGACTGGTTTTTTCTAATAACCGGTTTTTGGCTGTTTCTAATACAGCCTTGCTATAGAATTTAGCAAGGCAGGAAGAAGCCTTCTTCAGATAATCTGATGGTTATAGAGTCACTTTTAAAGTTCAATTGATTAAAAGTGCTGGATTAGAACAGCTAAAACTGATTAATTCTTCAAATACATTCATTCTGTGTAAAAACATTGATTGATTATAGAACTACACCTCTTTTATGTTGATTTATAGGTAGAAGTTTTTTTTAAAATTTTAAGTATATATAATCGATAAATAAGTTATTTTTTAATGCTGTGTTTTAGGTTTTTCTTGTTCAAGGTTACTAAAATTTAAATTAAAACAGGCAATTGTATTTTCTCATTGCAATATCAAGGTTAAAAAAAATATATATTTAAAAATGCTGTAATATAATATTTTGTTATTTTAGTTTTATATTTTTTTAACATCAATTTTAAATTCAAATGGAAAATCAGTAGTGAAGTAAGCTAAATAAAATAATTTTAAATTTAAGTAGACAATTTTTTAATTTTTATTATTTGTTGCTTAATTAATGTCAAAATTAACTCTTTTGTAGCTTATTTTAAAAAATATATCTGCATTTGTTTAACAGTATAATAAATGTTATACGCTAGTCAAACAATAATAAAATTGTACCTTACTGTTTCATTTACACTTCCATATTATTTATTATTTTATTACATATATTGTAGAACACCGGAAATCCGAACTAATTGGGACCAGGCCTGTTTCCATTATATGTGTTTCTGATTTTATTGTCTTTTAAATTTATAAAATTTGGTCGAGGAATTGTTATAGGTATACTCCCACACGAGGAATACCCAGTATTTCTGTTGGGAAAAGAGCTCAAGAATAAGAATAATTATGAATTAGTTGGAACACCCACAAATCTTTTTCAGGTCCATAGAAATGTAGGGTGAAGGGTGGGAGGTCTAGAGATAGTGTTTTGCTGGAAATACATTACATATGCCTGAGATTGGGAGAGGGCTCTAAGAAACACATGTGGCCCAATGCAGTACCGGGAAATTCCTACTTAGATGTGCATTCTTTCATCTTCTGCTTATATTTTTATCTACGATTGATACGTAATATAAACATTACATCTCTGTTTAGATTCGTAGAAAGTGATTCTTTACACACCTGTATTAATTGCGCATTCGATTGATACGTAATATAAACATTACATCTCTGTTTAGATTCGTAGAAAGTGATTCTTTACACACCTGTATTAATTGCGCATGCGTGTCTCATTGTTTTGAACAATTCCTCTTTTTTCCACTCTAGTGACGTAAAAAAGAAGAATTCCTCTTTTTTTCCACTCTAGTGACGTAAAAAAGAAGAATTCCTCTTTTTTCCACTCTAGTGACGTAAAGAAGAAGAATTATCAACTTTACACACAATTAGCGAGTTTGTTTACATAACTAATTTGATGTTTATTTAATAAAAGTAAATGTTTGTATCGAGTTTTTTTGTGAAAATCAATGAGTGATTTAAATGATTATGAAGAATATGAGGGGAATTATACGCCTTCCGAAATAATTAATTCGGCACAAAATATAACTAACGAATTGATGTCATCTTTATCAAAAGAGAAATACTGAAATACGAGCTTACATACAGGAAGTTTATTATTTTTTTTCTGCATTTATTATTAAAATCTAACAATTGTAGATAAAGTACGGTACGCAACTCGTGCGAAAACGGCATTTTGCATTGCTCGTGTGGTTTTTACTACCCTCGCTATCGCTCGGGTGTAAACTCCACACTCGCATGCAAAATGCTACTTTCCACACTCGACGCGTAATGTACTATTATCTACCTTACTACCAGACTTATACTTTACTTACAAGACAAAGTACGCTTACAAAGATTTATAAATTAAGCAGTATATTTGTAAAATTGCTGTTAATGTTTAAACTCTATACTCTATAGTTTAAGTGTTGTAATGGTGTATTTAATCTTTCCTATTCAACACCCACAAGAAATAAATAAAATCTTTGTTGAATATTTTTTTAAGATTTAATGTTGAGGGTGTATTTTATGTGTCTTTCTCACTTCTTTTAACAATGATAATAATATGAAAACTGAATTAATTTTTGAATTTTGGGATTCCATTTTTTTTTTGTAAAAATTGGCCCAATGACAGATTTTTCTATTTTTAAGAATTATGGCAATCTATCGTCAAAACTAAGCAGAGGAACTCTAGATCGAAGTGAACTAGTGGAATTCTGTCTCTCAAACAAATATCTTTATTTAGGAAAAAACAGCTTTCAACTACAAATGGTCATTATTAGAATCAAAGTTATCATTAGCATCCGCAAAGAAGTCCGATTGAATTGGAAGTCTACAATTAAGCTTGTCCTTAAAAATAATATATTATTATGGAATTCCTTTGTAGATTCTTTACATTTTATAAATAATAAATCCCTTTGCCAATTTTTATGGTATGTACTAATAAATCAGGTAACACAATTTTATCACCTTGTATCCTGATGCATGTAGTCAATAGTTCAGTGTATATAAAGCATAAAATTCACAAAATCAATGTGGAAATGAAAAATACATTTACAAATTACCGATAGTATTAGTAATTTTGAAACAGGTACAAATATTTTGATATCATGCCACTTAAAATTAAAAAAATGTTGAATTGTTACCATTTATAAAGAAACATGTTGACGATTGTTACCCTGTGACCCTGTCTGTATTAGGCTTTAAACTATAAGACTTGATAAGAACTTACTTTACTTGTCTGGGGCTTCTCTACTTTGGCAGCCTTATTCCCTTTATCCACTCTTTCCGATCCTCCCAGTCTCTCTCCTGCAGATTAGCAGATTGCTCTTTTTCATTACTGAGGCCAACTCCTCTTCTCCTCATACTTACTCTTGTACACCTTTTATTTCTTTTAACAAGATGGCAACCACTTGAGTATTGGACGAGTCTATCACTTTTTCCCCCCCGTACCTCCTGTGACCTTCAGTTAGCTCAGGGCTCAGAGTGAGTTCATCCTCATCTGTGCTTAACCGCTACATTCCTTAGTAACCTGAACATTCTAAAGAGGTGTCTACAGAAAGAAATCAGACACCGTGAGTAATATCAGCTAGAGAGAAGTGGGGGTAGTCTCGCACTACTCTAGGTGGTGTCTCCACTGTGACACTCGATCTAGACACCCACTCTAGCAGCAAAAGTGTCCCCATGTATACCGGCCTTAATGATTCTTCTTAACCCATCCATCTCTACCCTTTACATCCTTTATATTTTCCTTCAAAACCCAAGCTTTAGCTCCAAATATAGTATACATTCAACTATACTGTTTTTTGTCCATCTGTTTGTAACAGCCCATGTTTGAGAAACGAACAAAATTAGCATTAAACAACTGATGTTTTGAAAAATAACTGCAAATTAACATATCCCTTTACAAAGGATTGTAGTTTTATTAAGAGGCTCTTTGATTCTTGTATTGTAGAGAGACAATATTTTATTATTTTACCACAGCAGTGTAGAACATTTGATTAACTTTTCAAATCCTAGTTAATTGTCAAATTTTGTTAGTTACCATTGTTTATTAAAGAGAAGAATTAATATGACAAATTACTCCGATTTTTAAATATCAACCAATATTATTTTAACTTTCTTGGAAATTTTGGTAAACCTTCTCATTTCACCTTCACATTTCATTTATCATCTGGTTTGTTTGCTAGTGTATTCTTTGTTGTTTGTTCGTTATGGTTTTTTCATAAGCTTTCTTATAATGTAGTTGGTCCAATAAAAGAATGAACATGATGAGTGATTTCATAGAGTATGAAACTTAACCATTCTCTAATTTTAGAATTTTTATTGGTTGATTTTTCAACAGGATAGAATTAGTGAAGTTAATTCTTTAATTTANTTTTACATTTTTAAAATTTTATTTTTAATTATTACTATTTTTATTGAAACAGTGTCTGTGTTGAATTTTTTTTATCTATTATTTCATTTATATTTTTAAAAATGGATGCTTTAAATGTATTTTGTAGCACCTATACAATTTATTGTATTGTCAAATTTATTCATCAATATATTAATTATTGTTATCACCTATAATAATTTATTATTTTTTAAAATATTGTAAAAAAAAAAAAAGAAAGAAAGAAATATATAAAGATTATTGTATATAATTATGTATATGTATTATTACAATGAAAATAAAAGAAAAATATGTCACAATAATAAAACAAAAAAATGTTGCTTGCTTCTGGTTAATTTCTTTTGATTATTTTAGCCTTTGGAATGTATTATTAAAATTAATTTAGGATTACTTATCTTTAGGTTCTTCTTCAAAATTCAGAATGAAGTAAAAAATAAATTAAGGGGTTTTAAATAACGATTGAAACACACATTTTAATATGAAGTTAGTTATTTAAATCTCTATTTATTGAAACGTATACATTTATACACTTAGCCTCACATCTATAATGTTAAAATGGAATTGTGATAAACTGTGAACTTGGAACCTTTTTAGAAAATGTATTGTGATGCCACAAAAATTCAATTACAGTGGCATGTTTTAAGTCCCTCCTGAGACCAGAAATGTACATTGTAAAAAATGTCTTTCTTCTAAAGAGGTGGGGACGGATCACAAGGCTTGCTTAGCCAAAACCAGTGGAGAGTGTTCATGTCAAACTTTTTTCCTCCTGAGAAAAATACAGCAACTAGTTATTGTCAAAATGCCTGTTTGTCATCTATAGTATTTGCAGACACAAAAATTTGCAAAAAATGTATGGTGTCACAGGACACCCGGTAGGAACGAAGTTCCTTACATTTTTCATTAAATATAAATTATAAAATCACATAAAATGCTGAAGACGTATAAACTGTTAACAACGATTTATTTTCGATATTTATAAAACCAAGTGACATATAATTTGACATATAACAAAAATAAACAAAACAAGTAACAGGTTCCATAATAACATTTTTTCCCGTATTTTTGAAGCTTACATTTACACGAGCGTTGCACGTGAACGCTTGGACAGATAACGTTTTCCAACGTACTCGGCCTGGGCATGAAAAATGAACACGTGTACCAAATTTCAACTAACTCGGTGATCTTTTACTCAGGTTATCGTCATCGGTAGATATTTCGTGACGGATTTCACGTGAAGGTGATTTCATGACGGTCATTTCATGACGGTGATTTTGTTCGTTTTTTTCGGATTAACTCCCAGGCTCCGAACGTGCCATAAGGAACTTCATTCCAAAAGTATTTATTTAAGGGAAAATAAATTAATAAAACACTCGAGAAAAATTAAAACAATATTTCAAATAATTTATTAACTCACATTATAATTTTTTATTTATAATTATTCTAAATAAATAGACTTTTTTTTATATAATTATATATTTACTTATTAAGTACGTTTCATTTGGTTTGAAATTCATCTTACAATATTCAATAATAAAATTATAAAATAATAAGGCACTTTTAGATAAATAACAAGAGTCGATTGCGGTACATTAAAATATAATATTTATTTTTTGGTATCTAAAGGCACTTAATGTTGTTGTTTTTGTTTTTATTACATTGGGTGTTCTCATTTAAATTAGCCATTTCACCATCCTGAGGCTTAATTTTGTTTTAGAAAATAAAATTGCCTAATTATTTTGAATGAAGCATTCTTCAATCGTAATAACTATTATGTTTACGTTCAAAGTAGTACAACACTAGTTCCAAACTTTCACAGAACTACCGATGAAAGTAACACAGTGGGTAAGTATACTTGGCATTTTGACTTTGAAAGTAATTAATTAATCTTAGGTCTATCAACCTATTAATTCATGTT